>PVKB01002097.1:38792-303921 GCA_004027205.1 Ctenodactylus gundi
GGGGGGGGGGGGGGGGGGGGGGGAGACGACACTGGGGCTTAGGCTCACAGTTGGTAAGATGTGGCAAAGGGATTTAAACTGAATTCAGAAGCAGGGGACTGATGAGCAGAGCTGGAGGGCAGGCGGTGGGCCGGTGGGAAGACCTGAAAGAGAGAGAGAGGGCGTGGAGCATGCAAGGGCGGAGAGAAAGCTTCCAAGGGAAGGCCGGGCGTGATGCGCTGGGGGACACTGAGGACACGACGCACCCACTTACGGCTGAAGGAGCTCTGCACGTGCATCTTAAATCACACCAGCCACAGCAGGACAGGAAGAAAGAAGTACCGGGGCCTCTCCCTGCCTGGGGGGCGTGCCCAGCCCGCACAGCAGGCACAGGCTGGGCACACGCTCGTGTCTCCCCTAGTCATTCTTTCCACAAAGAAAATGTATTTCTTTTCTCTACAGGGCAGAATACACTGTTGTTTCTCCCATTGGCCGTATTTTAAAACAGCCCTTTATTATTACCGAGCTAACCTCCATTCGGTGCGAAGCCCTAGGAAGTGCGGCGGGGGGTCGCCTCTATCCCTGCCCCTCCTCAAGGTGGCCTACCTGGACTCTTCGATGGGCATACGATCGTCAACATACACACAGCCCGAGAACACACAAGCGCACATGAACACACAGCCTTTGCATCTTTAAAATCAATACGAGGTTTGGTATGTACTGTTGGACGGCTGGTTTTCAAAGTCAGTCATCTCCATGTTTCCATTTAATTAAGCTTTCATTTCGAGCAATATCCAGTCCCTGTTCAAATTCCTCCAGCTGATCTGAGCTGAATCCTGGATGAAGACACGCCTTTGGTCATCCGCCTCTTCCATCTTTTTAAGTCGAGCGCGGCTAGGCCTTGTCTGCACCAGGCCCCTGGATTTTTAAGGCCCTGACCCGTCCTGCAGTTACCCGGAGGAGGCCCCAGCCTCACGACCAGCCCGGGTGTCTCCCGTGGGGCCACGCGGCGTGCTTCCCTATTTCCTGTGCTTCCCGTCGCTGGAGACTCTGCCAAGGACTCACAGGTTCAAGCAAACTGTGTGTGGCTGACACACCATGGGTGTGTGCTTCCCCCTCCTCCGCACAGAAGACACGCTGCAGGAGGCCCCAAGGTGCCGGGGTGCTCACCGGCTGGGCCCGCGGGGGCTAGTCTCTCGGGGGCCGGCTGCTTCCCCCCGTGGCACCAGGGCGCCGTCTGTGACCATCCTAGGGCACCATCTGTGAGCCGTCCCTTCGGCATGTGAAGGGGTCAGTCTCATTCGTGATCCACCTCCCGAGTTTCATGGACTTGCTCAGCTTCCCCCGGAGTCACTTTGATTTGAGCTTACAAAACAGTTCTTCTAATTCTACCACCCTCCACCTATTAGCTAGCTTTTTTTTTTCTTTTGAGATAGCGTCTCGCTCTGTAGATCGGGCTGTTTTTAAACTCGATATGTAGCGCAGGCTGGCCACGAACTCAGGCAATCCTCCTGCCTCAGCCTCCGAAGTGCTGGGATTGTAAGTGTGCGCCACTGTGCCTGGCCAGTACTTGGTGCTTGGGGACTGAACCTGGGGCCTTACGCTTGCCAGGCAAGTGCTCTGACCACTGACTGATGCGCCAGCCCCCAGCCAGCAATTCTTTTTCTACACGAGAGACTCATCTTGGGGGTTAAAGCCGTGGGGTCCCCTGGAATCTGGTTCCTATGGGCGAAGGACTAACTGCTGACTTCGCTCTTTTATCAAAGGTAGAGACCTTCAATTTCCGGCTTTCCTGGGTAGCCACGGCCAGTTTTCTCTGTGAACATCATGAAATACACATGTACGTTTCTTCACTCTCAATTATTTTTACAGAGTTTTATTTCAACTTCATTTTTCGACTACGACAACTGCCAGTAGGGCCCAACCCCTAGCTCTTCTGGTGTATGACCCTTTTTCTTTTTAATCAGGTACAGTACCACTTACCGGTCCCGAAATGGGGTAACGAATGCTTGGGTTTTGCCTAGAAATTCCAGGAGCGAGCGATTTGAGCTTAGAGCAAACGGTTATTCCTGAAAAATGGGGCAGCTAGACTGTGCACTGAGTGGTTCCTCCAAGGCCTGCTGCCGCCCGTACGGCTCCAGGGCGTGGGCTGGGGTTCAGGCCTCTGCCCTCTCGCCTTCCTTGATATCCCAAGCTCTCGGGAGCAAGATGTTACACTTTTATCTTCATACACAGGAGCTCCACTCAATAAACTTCTTTTGAAGCATTTATAAACATGTTATTGAGACAAAAGGGAAGGAGGGAAAGACCGGATCAGGAAGACAGCCAAGAAATAACTGTCTCAACTGTGAAACTGGCGCCCCCCCACCCCAAATAAAAGTGGAATCGAGTCCTAACTGGGTCCCTCTAATTGTGTTTTAACTTCTTATCTACTGCACATAGTCATGAGCAGCTCCACGGCCCACAGTCGCTCCAGGCGTGCCGGCAGACAACCCACGCGCGTTGGGAAGTGGGACCGAGGCCAGATTGCTTAACTGTTGGTTACTGGGAATCTGAGGAGGTGGACAAGCCAACATCTTCCTGGGGATCCGCGGAGCTCAGCCCCCTCCTCGGGCGCTGGGGAACAATAGGCCAGGTTCTCCTGCCCGTAACCGCAGAGGCCAGCTCCATTGTGCAGCCATTGTTCGCCGTGTACCGCCGAGGGGAAGTGTGCTATCTGTGGGAGACCTTCCCGAGAGCCTGGAGGATGGGCGGGCGGCCGCCGGGGTGCTCCCCGTTAGCGGGAACTCCTACATCAGCCACTGGGAGCTGGCTGCCTAAAAGGCCACGGGTGAAGGCTGGGCAGCCTGGGTGTCCACGGGTTAGGAAGATGCCACGCAGGATGAAAGGACTTGGCAAAGAGTATGGGGGGGGGGGTGGTACCCTGGCTGCTGAGATTCACATACAGAAATGCGAGGGGGCGTCTGCCACATGGGCAGGGGATCCCAGAGGACACTGACTCTTACCTCTGTTTGCTTACAGCTGAGAAAATGTAGGCTCAATGGAGTTCCTCCCCTACGGACGGGGTAGCCAAGACCCGGAGAGGTTAGGTGCTTGGCCCACAGCCTCGCCTGAGACACAACAGTACAGGGCAGAGGCAAAGCGAGAACTCACGACACCATGACAAATGGACCACGTCTGCACTTCTACTGAAACAGTTTCTACACGAGCTTGGGTAACAGACATTCTCAGGAATTCCAGAGCTTGCTATAAAAAGCTGCTTTTTTTTTTTTTTAACAGCTTTACCAAGTGACATTTTACATTTTATGGCATTTGCCACTTCAACTATGCTCTGGAGTGAATTTCACTGAATTTACCACGGTAGCAGCCATCATCATCGGTTTTAGAACATTTTCCTTGTCCGGCAGATTTAACTCACACTGGATCCCAGGCTAGTTTTGTGCATATTTAAGAAGCCCAGATTTACTGGAGTGGCAGCAAGAGACAGCTATGAAACTCGAAGGCCTTTCTAACCTGCTCCTCTTGTGAATACAGAACGAAGGGGCCACCTGTGGGCGGGATCACACAGCCAGCAAGCGCTGAGCTGGCTCTGACTCAGGCCCTCGGAGCCTCCATGGCCCCGACGCACCTGCCCCAAGCTGCACGTTGTACACCCCCTTGGGCCTTTTCATGTTTCCTGGTGGCAGGTCTGCTACCACGGAGACACAAGACGGTCACTTCCTACCTCATCCCTCAGAGACACCCGCCCGAACCTTTAGCTTGGGACCTGGCCCTCACTGCTGGCTCAGGAGGGGCATCCTCTGAGGATCGAGGGATAGCGGATCAGGTGGCCCCTAACATACTCTGAGCTCTTCTATTCAATGGATTCAAAGTATTAAGAGACCACATATTATGAATCTTGTCCCCAGAGAGAACCAGCCTGACCTCTACATAGGTTTATGACAGCCATCACACACACACACACACACACACACACACACACACACACACACACTCACACACTCCTTTTCACCTTACTGCCCAATATTTCCTAATAAATAACTCAAGTTCTACTCAAAAGAATCTATCTACTCACGCCCATGTGCCTATGAAATGTAGACACGTGGTGGCACACAGTAGGTGCTTAAGAAATGTGGAGCGGCCGCATGACCAGACGAAGGGTGCGGATGGTCTGTGTGTCTGCTGTCTGTCAGGGCATACTTCTGGCTCCCTGACCTTATTCATACATAAGGGACACAAATACACGGTAACACACAGTGATGCATGTTCTCCTTGGCTGGCAAACGGACACGCTCACCAAAGGCCAGCTAACTAACCCTCGCCGTGGCAGCTGGTCAGACCTGGTCAGTCTTGCACGGCCGCTTTCCTCCTCTGGGGATATGCTGGCCGACACAGCCATCGAAAACTAGAAAAGCACGCCTCTTACTCCACAGCTTGAGTGACTGTTAAGTTGCAAACAGGTGAGGCACCACTGTGTGGATGTTTTCAAGGCCGCGGAACAGTACCGTCCATGTCCACAGGAGCTGAGCCCCAGACCTTCCCTTAGCTGAGGGACTTCCCCAGGTATCCTCCATCCTTTGAAAACTGTCCTCAGGTGACCCAATAATCAGCTGCCCCCAGTGAGCTCTGCACACAGGACTGCACTACTGGTACTTCCGGTATAACTAACTCCTGGAGTTGTATACAGGAAGAGCCCCGGAGAGTGAAGGGGGCAAAGTCTGAGGCCAGGCCGTCCTCGGTCTCGATGGCTCTGGGCAGGCCACTGAGCAATTCTGGGCTTCAGCAGCCCCGTGAACACAGTGGGCGGTAACACACACCCTACTAGTAGAAAGGGCTGCGTGAGGCTCAGATTAAAGCTTTATGCAGCAAGGCACCCAACTACACAGGAGGCTGAGGCAGCAGGACTGCCGGAACCAGAAGTTTAAGGCCAGCCTGAGCAACAGGGCGAGACCCTGCTACAAACCAAGCCAAACCTCCGCAAACCTGAGATATTACTTTCACCTCTTGTTTACTGGCACTCCGAACATATTTTGCTTACAGTTATAATTTAAGAGCTTTGTTGAATAAATGTTAAAGCACACACACAGGAGCTAGGCTTGTACCTCTGTGGTGAAGCACTTGCCCGTACGTATGATGCCCTGGCCCTGAGAAAACACTGATTTAGGAAGTATGTGCGTGCAGGTTATGTACGCATGTAAGAAAGGTCGCGGAGGAGGCACAGCAATGCCAGCCTCTCGCCCTTCTGCGGATGGGGCCACAGCATCTCCGCGCTGTGTTTTTCTGCATACTTTGCAGTAGGAGCAACGACCGTGGAGGCTGCTGTAAGCAAAGACAACAGGCGACAGCTGAGTCCTAAAACAAACGGCAACCCGCCCGGCAGAGCCTGAGGGAGGCTGTGGTGCCACGGTCAAGGGGTTGAGCTGTCCCAGTCGATGCGCGCACGTTCAGCTCAGCTTCCTCAAAGGCAACAGTTATTGAGAAGAAAACTCATCTCTCCATTCCGTAAAGAACAGTTCTCTTCCACCTTTTCCCCTGAAGTTCACCTATGGGCCATCGGCCTGCCTCACCCTCGTGCCAGCAAGAGGTGGCAGGTGCACAATCTGGAAACCCTCAGGGAGCTGCACGCGGGTCTCACCCGTGGCCTCCTCCAGCTCCCCTTGGCGACCGGTGCCCACCGGAGCCTCACCCGAGCCTCCCAGGATGCGCGCCAGATAGATTTCCATCTTATTACTGAGAACTCTTATTTTTGGGGAGGATGAGCCTTGAGCCCCTGGGCTCCAGAGATCCCCCCGTGCTGAGTAGCCGCGGGTGACGGCAGCCTTGCAGTGCCAGGCTCACCTCAGCCCCGTGGGGCTTTTCTCTTTCTCACATCGCCCCTGTCCTGCTGAGTGACCTCCGGGGGGAAAGGGACTGAGATGACCGTGGATGTCTTTACCCCAGCCGGGGCACTCTTTAAGAATGAAGCACGGTGCTGCTAACTGGTACGCGAGGACAGCGGGGACAGGGCAGGCCGTCCCTTGAAACCAGGTCGTCAGCCTTCGGGATGAGGCAAGGCAAGGAGACAGACCGAGGAGGACGATGTTGTGATGTCTTCGGTCCTGGCAACCAGAAACTAGGTCAGCGCCGCCGTAACGTCCCTTACCCCAGCGAGACTGGCCCCTTCCAGTGCTTAACTCAAGAATCTGGGCACTACACGAACACACCAGAGCGTGGTCGTGACTTTTCTTTTCATTGTCTCTCTTTCCCCCCCTCCCTCCACACCCGGAAGGTTCACATGGGGCAGATGTTCTGCCAAGGTGGGCAGGAGCCGCCGCCAAGGCTCTGCCCCAGGCCCTCTTGCACTAAGAACTGTTGCACTTGGCTACTTTTCAAACGACCAGATGTGAAGTGAGTGATGCCCACTTGGATCACAAATCTCATTGTAATATCTTTCAACATAAATAACAACAATAGTCAATGTATGTGCGCTGAGGGCTCCAAGGGGGGAGGGACAGTTTAGCCACACAGAAACTGAACTCTGAAAGAGTTACACACAATGATTATTCCAGTAGAAAGATTTCTGAATGATCAACATAGCTTACTTCAATGAGGCAGCAAAATAAATCTCGGTTTGTTGACTACTGTTAACTGAGACAACTAAAATGGCAAAACTGGAATAACTCGAGTCAGTGAATTCTTAGGCCCGGGACTTGTAAGTCTCACGCCTGAGAGATGACAGGGCCATGTCCCAGGGTCCTCAGCACATCTGCAGGGGTCCTGGCAGCACCAGCTGGAGCAGTGGCACCTAGGCAGCACCAGTGCGTCCCCAGCCTCCTCTGACATGGAGCCCACCCCGCCACAAAAGCGGCTCACCCTTCACTTTGCCTGAGCCCGACAGGAAAGGGTCTGAGGCCCCAATGCAACTTAGCAATAATTTCTCTGTGCCCTGTTTTCATAGTGTGGGGGGCCTCGAGCCCCTGAGAGTCTCGAGAGCCCCTCCGTGCAGCCTGTCTGTGAGGCCAGACTGTTTTGGTCTAGGTTCATAAGCAAGGCTGAGAAGTGGTCACGCACAAAATGAAGAAACAGAACAGAGAGAAACACGCAGAGCCCAACAAAGTCCTGCACGGTAAGGTGACGGGCGAGCGACAGGACAGGCGGCAGAGCGGGCAGCCGGGGACAGCGAGGGGTGGGCTGGGACGCGGGGGCGTGGCAATGCTGACCACAGGGCCCACAGCGGCCCATGAGGCCCTTAGGAAAGGGGCACGGAAGCGAGTGAGATGCGGTGTTTACAGCCCCAAGACGAGCGCCGTTATCGTGTCTCACAAGGAAATGCTACTCAGAAAACAACAGCTAGGGGCAAACCACGCAGGCCTTTAGAACATAAAAGCACTTTTACATATATGACTTATTTCATCTGGAGACAGAGGAAGTATTTTCATTTTTACTGAAAATTGAGGCTCACAGGAGCTAGACAGCTTGGCTCAGATCAGTGGACCAGGAGGTAAAATCCTACTTAAAAACATTTAACCTCAACCAACGAATATTTACCGATTGAACATAATTCCCCAAAGCCACGTCCAGCAGCACAGGCAGTCCCTGCTACACAGCAGGCTGAGGCAGGAGGGTCGCTTCAGCCCAGGGGTTCAAGGACAGCATGGACAACACACTGAGATCCTGCCTCAAAAACAGACAAACAGAAATCTCTGCTGTTCACAGGACACTGTGGGAAACACCAAGAAGCGTAAATCTGCCCCCGGAGCGCGGTATCTTGCTAATAAAACAAACTACAAAGCAATGACAAGTTGAGCAATGATTCATAATTTGAATAAAAATAGCAGCCTGTAATACAAGAGGCGGCCCAAGGTAGCTAGTGCCTGGCTGCGCGCCAAGGACATGGAAAATGAGGTTTCTCAGGGATTCAGAAGCCAGCGCGCAGGTGGGACAGTCCCGGCAATGCAGCGGGGCCTGGCCGAGCAGCAGGGACACGAGAGGGCTGGTTGTCCTGGACAACGGCCACCGGCCACCTGAGTCACCGCCCTACTCATGTCACTCAACAGGGCCTCCTGACAACTGCCCCAGGGGCAGGAGCCAGGACGCCTGCTGACTGGCTGAATGGGGTGAGCAGGGAGTGTCCCAGCAGGGGGCAGGAAAGGCTTTGGGCCGGAGGGGGCCCCTAGCAGGGCCCAGCCCAGGGCAGGTAGAGCTGGCCCAGGTGTGGGAACACACGGGTGACCTTGCTGCTCCAGAACCTCAGTGTCCCCCGCACGTGGGACGCCGGCTTGGGCGGGACTCAGCTTCACGTGGCAGGACGGTGGGGTGGCAGAGGCAGCAAAGCCCGCAACGCCTGGGAGGCGCCGGGCACGGCGTGTGTACATGTGCACCCTCCCCCGGCTCCACGTGTGCCCTTGTTTCTGGAGCTGGGAAGGAAACCAGGCCTCCTGCGAGGACTGCCAGTGGCCCTACCCACAGCCGCGTCCCCAGGCTACACTGCAGCTTTTGTTTTGAGATGGTATTTCACTGTGTTGCCCAGGCTTGCCTTGGGGCAGAACTCACGGCAGAGCACCAGGCACCTTCTCGTCTCAGCCTCCCAAGAAGCTGGAACTATCGGCTTGGCCCAGGTGATACTTTAAAGGGAATTTTATTTTACTTAAAGATCCACTTCGCCATTCCAGCCGTCGGGAAGACCCCTGGTAGCCAGCTCGTTCACTGGCTCTGGTTTGGACAGGACTCTTTAGAGGGCTACTCGTCACCCAGGTGTGTGTCCACAACCCACCTGGGTCAGTCTGGAAGCATGGCCACCCACGTGGGTCAGCATGGGTGAGCTGCCAGCTTTGGTGAAATTCACAACGCTGAGAACGCGCTGAGACACCAGGTCGTGCTGAGCGGAGTTTTATAAATGCCCATGCGTGAAATCATTATCAGTACACCGTAACAATCAACACAGGAAGAACAGGAGGAGATTGCACAACAACTGAATGTGGCCAAATGTCCTGAAATCCGCATCCCGGGACCGTGGGAGAGGGAACCAGCTGCGGGCCACATGCTCAGGTGGAGGTTGCGTACACTGTCTCTCCTCCCACGCAGGCTCGAGCCACCCGGATCCCCCCTCCGCAGTCCTTGCCACAGCCTGGCCACGACAGCACCCTGCCCTGAGCACCTAATGCGTGAGCTAGGGGAACCTCTGTACTTTATAAAGCGCCAGCCTCAGGTAGTTTGCTACAGCAACGAGAAGCGCACTGATATGTCCTGTGACTCAACAATGCCACTCCCACGGATGTCCAGTAGGCGAGGCAGAAATCAGACACCTCAGCACCAACACAGCTGCGTGGTTTGCAAAGGCGAAAGGCAGAACAGATGCCCCCAAAACGGGGAAGGCCGGTGGGGGGTTGCGTGAGGGGAGAAGCTCTGAAGGTCCTCCGGTGACGCTGTGACACGCTGGGAGCGTAGCTGACGATCCTGTGTCCGAAGAAGTCACAATGGCGAATCTCATGTTAAATACACGATTGTAAGAACAACGGGAAGAGGAGTGGCTCATATCTCAACATGTGAACTACCGACCTATCAGTCCCCACAAGAGATACGGAACACACAACACTGTTTTTAGAGGGAAACGCTCCGACCAAGAGCCTCAAGCATCCACCGTGGCAGGGCGGGGGCGCGGTCCGTGACCCTTGCTTGTCCCTAGCTCCGCAAGCCACAAGTGTAGGCGGGTGCTGCCGCCTCACGCGCTGCAGCCTGGACCGGGCGGAGGGCCGCGTCCACCCAGGGAGCGCTCCGCAGCCCACCCGTCGTCCTCTGGGTCCCAGAAAAACTGAAAACCGTTGACCTGCAAATCACAATACTCTGAATCCTCTGATGTCCGGTTACCCTGTCATCCCCTTTAAGGGAGGGTGAGAGCAAAGTGCTAGGCGACTCCCAGGATCCAGGAGAAAAACCTGACCAAAATCACGACCCTACACAGGGAATTCTGAGAGCACGACCTCACTTATTTCAATTTTATCCTGACAGTATAAATATGTGCAAAGGAACAAAGAGCTCTCTACATGTGCCACACGGCAGTAAAGCATCAATTCTATAATTCTAGCACTTTGGGAAGCTGAGGCAGGATGAGCCCAGTTCCAACGCAACCTAAGCAACGGAGTGACGACGGCTTGTTTCAACATAAAACATAGAAAAAGGGCTGATGTGTTGCATGTACAGGACCCAGAAAATGGGGAAAAACAGAAGGGGCTGCAGATGGAGTTAGTGTGAAAGCCCTGGTTTCAATTCCAGATGCCATCAAAACCAAGCAAGCAATACGCTTACTTAGTTGAGTTCCATCGCTTGGTGGGCTGGGAACAAAGGACGCGAGATCCCGACAACAGCAAGTACCATCTTGGTGGGAAAGTCCCGGGATTCTAACAGAGGACTCGACTCTTCCAAATCTACGCCCGTGCTCTAGAACAGTGGTGGCTCCCACCGCTCGCGCTGGACAAGGGACCCTCTGCCTGTACCGATGGACCTGAAGCCCGGTGCAAAATGATCTAAGTGCAAACAGAATGTAGGTTTCCGGCTGAGACCTCCTTGCCAAAGGTTCCACCCAGTGGCCGATTTCCAGGTGCGTCAAGCTCTCTACTCGAAGGCTGCATGACCAAGAGTGAAACGATCCCGGCAGCCCACTGGGCCCGGGCTGATGCCCGTTCCCGCTCCTTGAGCACCCGATCTCTCATGTTCTCCACTGTACATGCTAAGCGGCAAGACCACGTCTTTCACGGTAATGCTGATCATGGTAAATCGGCCTTTTCCATGTTTATCTGCGGTCCCAAGGATTAAAGCCAGGCCCGCACACATGCACGGCAAGCACTCCACCACTGAGATACAACCCCACAGCCCCAGCTCAATTGATATTACTGATTTTGAGACAGGGTCTGGCCGAGTCACTAAGTTACCCAGCCTGGGCTCAAACTTGGAATCCTCCTGCCTCAGCCTCCCCGAGTGCTGGGATTCCAAAGGTGCCCTACCACAGCTGGCTTCTTGGTTGTTCTTTTAAAATAATACAGCACTAGTCTATATTTTGAAAACATAAAAAAGTTAAAATTGAATGAAACTTTAAGTGAGAAGAAAGAATGACTCTTTTCAAGCATTCTCCTAGGAGGCTGCAGACTCCACAGCTACGCCACCGTTTGATTCAGAACTAAGGAGGGCTATGCAAAGGCCATCAGGCTTTCAGTTTTTGGATACCTGGTTTTTAGATTTGACTATCCAAGAACCAAAGAGCCTCTTAGGAGAGTCTGCATTTTTCCTGGATTCCTCTTCCCTCACCCCAGGGAAAGGGCTGCCCAGATGCAGCCTGCAGAAACTGAGTCTTCGTGACAATGACCCGCCAAGCCAGCAGGGCTCCCACAACACTCCGCAGGCAGGGGCCAGGTGACGCCCAATCCTGCCAATGAAAGGGATGCAGGCCCTCCAGAACGCGGATGGAGCGTGCGGGCGGGCGTGGGCAGGGCGCCGCCTCCCCTGGCCTGCTGGTTTCCAGCCCTTCCTCAGCACAGAGGCCCAAAGTCACAAGCTGGCTTGCTGCTAGGTCTGGAAAACAAGGATTGCTTCACTGCTGTGAGCTTAAACCCATTTCCTCTAATTCTCTGCTCGCTTTGGCAGCAGGCTTGCAACTAACCAACTAACCAACCGTGCCATAAACTACCCTGAGGTTTTTACAACCCCCTCCACCATATTTGGGTGGGGGCGGGGTTGCAACAACCCACAGGGAAGTACGAGGTGTTAGGGTGACATTTTGCAACTCTCAGCCCAAGGACAGCCGAGATCATGTGCTTAAATGGGAAGCATTACTAAGTCTGGGACGGCTTCTTGCGGTTTTGGTTTTTATTTCTTACACTAGCATCACTAAATTGGTTCAGAAATAGATTTCTGTTTTCCTAGATTGTTTTTCCACCACAATATGAAAACAGTTTCCTTTTGCAAATAAATCATTCTTGGGAAATTTTAAATTAGCCAAGGATAGGAAAAAAAAAACTAGAATGCAAATTATTTTTTAGTTTACTACAAAAGGCATTTCTGAAAAATCCTAAGATTTACATTAATTGCCAGCCAACTCCTAACTTTGGTTCTCTTTAACAAAAAGTCAACCGAACGAGAAACCAACTACAATGGTATGAAAAGTAAGCGTTTCAACAAGACTAGCAGTCCCCACGCTGAGGGCAGGGTGAGGGCCACAGGAGGCACCACTAAGGGAAGGGGACTTTCTGGGGCTTCTTTATCTGGGCATCTCACCTGTAGTTCCACTTTGGTCCATTTCATGTTATGTCCCACCCGAAGCGGGGACAGATGGAGGAGGACAACCTTGCTCACAAGAGTTACAGGTAGAATACTCAGGGACTTGCACGGAGCCGCTGCACAGACGTTCTGACCTGCAGACTGGAGCTCTGAACACCCCTTGGTCTCTCAGAGGGCACCAGCTCTAACCTCAGCGACTCCGGCATTTGCCTTAGCCATCTAAAGCTGCGTGGCTGCAGTGTCTACGATGGGATCGGGCTGTCTCACCCCGCAAAGCTCAGAAAGCTAAGAAGGGATGACTCTCAGGAAGTCCACTGGCCTAAGCTAACTTACCTCAGATATGGGGAAACTGAGGCCCGAACAGGGATCAGCGTGGGTGCTCCTATCCTCCGGCCCTTCCCGGTGCCTTCCAGTCCGCCCTCTCCCGCTTACTGGCACTGCATCCATGAACCTCACGATCCTTCCACACAAGCTGGTTGGGGCCGTGGGTGGCACAGGCCTGCTTGGCATGTCCCTGAGGCCCCCACTCCCACGGCCCCTGCTCCCCCAGCCTCTGCCCAGGAGCTGTACTCCCTGGCCTACTTCATTTAACTTCTGTCTGCTGCTGGACGCACCAACGGTCCAAAGCCACATCCCGTTCTGTTTCTGCCCCTCATCTTCCAGCCTTCCCACACTACCACTCCTCGCCAGTCCATCTGATCAGTGACCTTCCCCTTGAAAACACCCGTGGCCTTGCTCCTCTGTCATCCTTCCTCAGCTTTCGCGGTTGCTCTGATATTAAGTAAAAAACACACTTTGGGGGAGGCAGAAGGTACTCAGTTGCACCCAGATCTGACCACGCACTAGCAGAAGACCTCTGGGGGGCCGTGTCACCACGCGGGCTACCACCAGCCTCACATCTGCAATCTGGGGACCGCGCCCAGGCCTCTCTCGGGGCCGCCAGGAAGGTCATACGTGACACTGCACTGCCGTGCTGGCGCTGTCCTGAGAACTCCCCTAGCTGCTGCGACACCCCTTCCCACTTCCCTTCCCCCTTCAAGCTCTACCTCGCGTTGTATCTTAAGACCCGCACCCTGGTCCCAGCCCAGACACGAGCCACGTGGCTCTGCCTGTACCTCATGTCATCGGAGGGGATCCTGCGTCCCATTTTGAGTGTGTGTCTTTTGCCTACTACATGTCACAAGGTGAGGCCAACGGTGAGGTTCCCCTTGGGACACGGGGGGTGTCAACTGGGCCATGTGTTATCTTGGAAAGTCTTTTCTTAAAATAATTCAATTCTGCAGCATGTTTTGTAAGTCAGGTTGGTAGATTTAAACATAAGTTAGGAACAAAGATCGCTACCAGTACTATGTTCAACTGGTGGAAATAAAATCACATCTAAACGATTCAATTTCATCTTACACAGATAACCAGACAAGCAAATAAATCGTGTGCGCGTTCGGTGGTGTAGGTGGAACCCACAGTCTCACGGGATCACTGTGCTGTGTTCCCAGCCCCAGCTACACTGCATTTACTTCTTATTGTAAGATGCTACTATATTATGGCCTCTGAACTCAGCAAAATTAACTAGATAGCTTCAACGAATGATGCTTGCTAGAGACAGGTCGGGCATCTAGCCACGTGGCTGTACATCTCAATTACCAAGATTAATGACTAAGAAGGAAATGTTAGTGAAAATAAGGAGTCAAGCCAAATCTACATTCTGCTCAGCTTTAGTCTGTGTGACTATGCAGATATTTGGAAATAAGGATGCACGCTTCTCTAAAGTAATAGAGAAATGTCTCACCTACGACGCTAGCGCTCGGAGGCTGAGGCAGGAGAGTCTCACGCCCAGGAAATTCAGCCACTTAGCAAGGCAAAATGAACTAAGAAACGTGAAAGAGCTAGGACACATGCCAGCACCACGGCTCCTGTCCCGTCCCCAGCACCACGGCTCCTGTCCCGGCCCAGCAGCGCAGAGCGACAGCAGCAAGAGCCTAGACCGAAAGCCAAACCAAACCAAACCGAACACCAAACCTGAGGTATGCTTCTGGCTGTGCACCCTCAAAGAAAGTCAGCACGTGAGAGGCAGCATCCTCACGGGCAGGAGGGCCTTGGGCACGGCGCGTCCTTGGAATGCCACCCTTGCAGGGGACAGCTGGGATTGGCAAGGATGAGGGAGGGGCTGGGGACGTGGTAGGCACCTTAAAGACAGAGCTACCCAACTTCACAATAAACACCTCCTACCCAACAGAGAGACCAGGAAACGGAGCCCTAGAGATCCCAGAAGATGGCAGCTAGCTCGGTGAGAGCCCAGCCCAGCAGCTGCCTCCCAGCACAGCGCCATTTCTAGAAGGACACGGGAGGTCCCCTCGGAAGCCTGGCAGAGCCCGGGTCACCAGAGGGCGGGTGTTACACCTCCCTGGAAATGGGCTGGAAATGGAAGCCATGGTTTTCTTAAATGCCTCCGGAGCGACACACCTTGTATTTCCAGTGAAAGTAACAAAAGTTTTTGTGGTTTGTTAGTCACCCTCGAACCCTCCTCTGGATGTTCGCAATGGGTTGAACTCCACACCAGCCTGCCAGCTGCGCCCGGCTCCGGGGCTGCTTCTGTGCACAGCGGGGCTCGGGTCGCCTCCCTCCCGGTGGCCGCCCTCTCTGGAAGAGGCTCAGGAAGGCAGTGCCTACGTTCTACTGCTCCTGCAAAAACTGCCTCAAAGCTCCCTGGGAATTTAGGTTTGCATAAATTATTAGGATGTGACCTTTCCCTCAGATTTCTTATTTTAGGATCCACTGAACATGGTATTTCCCCAGTGGGAGCCGCTGAACTTCCTTTGCAGATAAGGAAAAGCGTGATCCCTAGTGGAACGGTGCGTACAGATCTCTGTACGACTCAGCCTGGGGCCTCCGCGGGGCCCAGGCCACGGATTCCGTGGCCTGCAAGGGGAGCTGTGTGGCCTGCTGACAAAGAAAACAAAAATCATGCCATTCTGGTATTTCCCTGAAATTTATTCCTAATTGTTTCTTGTCCGGGCTACCGAGTCTTATGACTTCGAAACCTTATTAAAAGATGTTTACGTCACTCGATTTCCTATGTCCTGTCTACTCAGAGTTTAAAAGGTTAAAAATATCAACTAATTTAAATTATTTCACATCACGGGATCTGGAGAACAAGGAGTTCATGTGTTTAAAGTGGGGAAAAAAACTAAAGCGAAAGTGATCACAGCTACTTCCCCACGGAATAACTGCAGCGTCCAAGATTTGAGTTCTTGCTGTGCAACACTTGGGTACAATCTGTACACATTTCTGTAACCTATGAGCTACTGGAAGTGGCCAGAGAACCAGGCGTGTCCTAGCTGGCCTGTAGAGCTCACCAACCGGCCTGGTTATTTTGAGAGGACACCACCAAGCAAAGTGAGACATGGAACACCTCTAACCCGGACGTAGTTCAAAATAGAAACATTTTAACTTGTAATATTTTTCCTATTCATTTGAATGCTATTTATTTATTTATGCTTTTTGAGATTTCTCCCTTTTTTGAGTCAGAATCTCACTTTGCAATCCAGGCTGGGGGTCCTGAACTAACTACGTAGCCCAGGCTGGCTTGGCACACAGCAGTCCTGTCTCAGCCTCCTGAGTGCTGGGATTACGGGTGTGTGCCATCGACACTCCTGGCTAATTTTTATGTGGTGCTGGGGAAGGGACCCAGGGCCTTAAGCTCCTGGGCAGGCACTTTAACAACGCAGCTGCTCACCCTGGCCTTGAATTTACCATTAGCCTAAGCTGGCCTGAACCTCACACCAGTCTTCCCGCCTCAGCCTCCTGAGATTACAGGTGTGCAATGCTGCACTCTGCTTCTCCTGTTAGTACATTTAATCATATAATCTTCTGTTTTAAAACTTTCTCTTATGCTATCTTCAGTACGCAATTATTTCTTCAAGTATTCAAACTCATACTTTCTCACTTGGATGCTGGCCGTGGAAGCCAGTGCACTACCACTGACCCACGTATCTCGGACCTCTACAACAGTTGATTTTAAATAAATATCTTTTTAAAAGTTGACTCGTCGCCATGTGCATGAAGTCCTGTTTTGTCAACTCTGCATTTTGAGAAGCAGTTATTCCTTACTGTCAACTATCAACATGAAGACTTAGAAACCAATAGGAACCTCTTACACGTAGAGTTTTACATTTTACTTAAATTTACATAGCCTCAAGAAATAATCAAAACTTCCTTGTTACAGGGTAGTTTTTTTTTTTTTTCCAAACAATGAAAAAGCCACCCACATTATCTGGTCCTGAAACCTCCGTGAAGCTCCCTGGCCCCCTCCTCCCTCCACCACCACATGTGCAAAGCCAAGCAAGTGATAATTCTGTTAAATTAACAGAAGTCAGCTAGGCCCAGTAGCGAAGGCCTGTAATTCCAGCACTCTGGGAGGCTGAGGCAGGAAGACAGCAAGTTCAAAAAAAAAAAAAAAAAAAAAAGAAAGTCACTTATACACATTGAAGTTTTACAAGTTTTGTTGACTCGGCTACTAAGGTAGCCCCAGGGCAATTTGCGATGACGTAAAAACCAGTAATGCAGGAATCATGAATTGCTCAAGCCTTTTCACTAACAAATTACTCTCCTGGCAATTTTTCTGAAGAAAACAATATTTAAAGTTAAGTGAAACAGGTGCCCGAAGACTCTCGCAGTATGTCACAGTGTAGGACCAAGCAGTCACCACACAGCTACCAGTGGTAAGAAGAGACAAAGGTCACGCTGCCTTCCCGGCCCGTCCGCGGGCCAGGCAGAAACAGAGGAACGGCGCACCATCCGCAGACGCAGAAGCTGAGGGACAACACTGGAAGCGTCAGTAGGTAAAAACTGCATCCACAGCTGGGCATGGGGCATACACCTGCGATCCCAGCACTCTGGGATGCTGAGGCAGGAGAACTACAAGTCTGAGCTCAGTAGAGACAACTTAGTGGAAGGCCCTGGGCTCAGGCCCCGTTGCTGTGACAACCACATGGGAGAGCTCACACTTAGCATGCACAACAAGGCTCTGGGTTCAAACCCCAGCACCACCAAAAAGACAAGAAAAACATGAATGTAAAATAGGGCCAACGCAGCAGCCAGAATTCAGAAGTGATTTTGCCTCCTTCCCCATCTCACTACTAAAGGTACCACCGCCCACCTGCAGGGCTGGACGGCCCACACGGCCTGCGCCTGCGCACACCCCCGAAGCCGTCCCTGGGGCTGGCAGAGGGGCAGTCAGCGTGTGCGCGGAGGCAGGCCGGGACACTGCGCGGAGCACACACAGGCAAAGATAGAGATCACGGTGGCCACTAGTAATTTACAGAATTGCAGCTTGCCCCTCCCGGCACGCTATAATCGAATTCCTCAGTCACAAGCCCCCGGGACCGGGCAAGCAAGCGCACCTGTCTCCCACCTCACCCCTGCCGCTGATCACCGTATTTCCTATGGGGCCTTTCCTCTCTTCATAGGTTCGTTTGTCTTAGTTATTAATTAACCCACGAGCCACTCTCCCAGCCGCCGCAGCTCTGCCGTGTCCCGCGCTCAGGCTTCCGTCTTTATCTTCACAGTGCATGGCACAGCAGGCCAGCTCAGCTGCCAACTGGTAAATGATGTTTAGAGAATCACGTCTAGATTGGGGGGAAAGTTTCCCAACGAGAACGCTCCCCAAGCAGGAGCTGTCCCCGCAGTTGGGACACGCAGGGCTGAAGGCGGTGGGAAATCACTACTGAAGGCATCGGGAGGGCTTGTCTCTCGTCATGGTAAAATACACACAACATAAGATTTGCTCTCTTAACCGTTTTTGAATTACTCATTTTACTGTGTCCGGTTTGGTGACACTAAGCACATTCCCGATGTTGTCTGTGTGATCTCTAGGGCTTTCTAGTAAGTTAGCAAAACTGAAGCTCTGCACCTATTAGACGGCACCTTCTCGTCCTCTGTCCCTGCCTGTCACCGCTCCGCTGCTACGGCACACAAGAGAGGCACCAGCCTCCACTTCCCTCCAACAACAACAAAAAATTTAGGGTCAAATTTCATGCCAAAACCACCACATATATGTGCCTCCTCTTCGGAAGCCAAAATGCACACCAGCCCCTCCATCCCGTGAGAATTATGATCTTTTTCTTTCAAGTGGAATTCAGCTTTTTAAAATTTAAACAACATCTTTACACCAGGCCCATGCTGTCGCCAGCGTCCCTCAGCATCCTGGTTCCCGCAGGGCACCGTGCTCAACTGGACTCCTGCGTGCTCGCCCCAAAATGGCGGCTGTCTTCTCTCCTCTCGCCACTAGAATAGAAGACTTGTGGGACCCTGCCTCGGCGACGGTGATGGTGGACCAGAAGGTGGCGGGCAGATCGCAGACCCTTTACAGTCCGGTCTGAACACTCACCAACTAACACCTTTGCTCTGGCTCCTGAGGAACAGAGCTTTCCAGGGTCACCTGGATTCTGCTCATTTTCTCAGGTATAAAGGGGAAACGCCAGGGACTCTCCACCTGGACAGCCCTGCCCTGTGGAGTCTCCCCACGAGGGGAGGCCCAGGTGTGAGCCTGGGCCTGGGTGGGTATGGGGCAAGTTTTGGGGCAGGGCATTTCCTCGGTGGAGGAGCAGGGCTCCGCAGACGCAGCCAAGCTCACTTTCCAGCACCAAGAAGAGGCAGAAGCCAAGGAAAGGGTTTGTGAACAGCTCAAGAAACAACACTGCTGACCTGGAGGGCAGAACGCACCTGTCTCCCAGCGGCTGGCTCTGACCTATGACTTACAGAGGTAGAAGGTTTATCCCCAAAGCCAACGAGAAGGGTTATTCAGTGACGCCACTGTGACTTTTTAAATCCCTACTACTTGCAGCCTGGACGCACAGCTAGAGTTCAGCCAGTCCTCCCCGGGACATGTTAGGTGTATAAGATGCCGTTGGCTACTTGGTGACCCTTGGTCGTAGGGCCTGCGAGCAACCACGTGAGCTGCCCTAACCTGTTACCTTAATCTAATTATGAACAGCACGAAATCCTAGAATAATGGGCTTGCATGCAAGTGTTATTCAGGTACAAAAATATGACAGTGGTAAAAGAATTGTTAAAAGTTTTTTTTTGTTTGTTTGTTTAAGAATCTGTGTCACTTTTCGACTTCGAGGGCATTCTCCTCTGTCTTGTTGGGTCTTGGACAAATCAGCCACTGTAAAGCTGACCACCTGGTAAATTAGAGGAAAGTCACGACGGTCAACAGTGCAGATGCCCTAAGAAACGCCACAGAGAAGCACCGTGAGGAGCCGCTCTGCTGCGGGACGGGCACTCCCTGACTCCAGGGGGCACAACAAGCTCCGGGCCACCTACCTGAGGGGCCACGCGCGTGTGGGCGCAGTCCTCCGTGCGTGAGTAGCTCGCAGTCCGCTCCTTTCAAACCTGTACAATGGAAAAGAAACAAGATTTTCAACATACACGCGTTGAGAATATGCCCAGACATCCCAAGCTGCCAGTGCACACGCACAGATTAACACAATTCCTCTCCTGGACGCCTGGCTGTCCCTCAGCCTGGCTGTCCCCTCAGCCTGGCTGCTTTGTGCTATCAAGAACAAACCAGCTACCAGCAACCTGCCACCCCTCAGGCACGGCTCGGCACCTCTATGACATGAGCCGTGGACACCGCTGGGCACCATGCCACTGCACGGCCCCTCCTGACCCCACTGGACACTGCTGGGCACCCGAGTCACTGCACTGCCCCTGACCCCACTGCTCTTCTGCCTGGCTAGCTGTGCTACGCATCCGTCCCTGTGCGGACTCAGGAAACGCTACAGAGTTACTGAAGTGCAGTTTAGCTCCGGCTGCCATGTGCTCTGCAGTTCTAAGGGAAAGCACCGCCAGGAGCTGCCACTGCTGAGGCTGGGCAGGCCTGGCACAGAGGGCAGAGAGCAGACTGTCTCCTTGGATGATTCTGGCCTTGCTTCCCAGGAAGGGCTCAGCGACCCACAGAGACAAAACAGCCTCTGTGCCAGGAGTCTTATCAGGAGCGCCCGGCTCCCAGAGCCCTGACCCCTGGGCTGCACCATCTGACCGCGCACAGCCCTGGGTCTTGGACTCCTTTATTAATCTGGATTTATGAACACCACTGTCTCCTGCTGCAGGAGGCATAGAAGCTCTGGGTCACAAAGACAGCATGCCCCAGCCTGTCACTTCTGCCAGCACAGGACACAAGCCGCAGCTGGCGTGTTCTGCCTGTTTTCTACAGCATGGTTTCACGCTTCTGTGGGAGACTGGAGGCATCCGAGTACAGATTCAGTCCCATGTTGGCCAGGGTCACGCCGGCTCTGTAGGAGCTGCCTAGCAAGGCCAGCTGGGCTGCGCATGCTCCCCCCGTGACTGCTGACCTGTCTCAGCCGTTGACATCGGCACTCTTGAAACCAAAGGAAGTGTACAAACCAAGAACACTGTCCTCTGTGCTCGCTGCCCAGCGTGTACAAAGACCACCCCCTGTGCCCGCTGTGCCCAGCATGCACACACCAAGACTGCCCGCTGCCCAGTGTGTACCACATGAGAGGAGCAGCCTTGTCTGTCAAGAGATTATCCTGAGAGGTTTTTTTTTCCAAACATGTAAGGTAACTACAAAAAAGGGCTCAAATATGTGGAAACAAAGGAATATTATTAATACAGAGAAGTTTGAATGAAATCTCCATCTGAAAAAATTAGGAGTGCTGGTTCCCAGTCACAGTTACGCCTCCAACACCACACCTAGACAATTTTCACGTGGTGCTGGGAAATTGAACGCAGGGCCTTGCGTATGTGAGGCAAACACTCTAACCACTGAGCTATACCCTAGGCCTTAACTGCTTTTTTTTTTTTTTAGGGGAAGGGGTATTGGATAACATTCTCTTCAGTATGTTAGGGAAGACAGAAATATAAATACTCCCAAATGACTGATTTTTATCCCAAATAAATACCATCCACCCCATCCCTCAATCTAGGGGCCTCAGATTTAACAACCACAGATGGAAAATATTTTTAAAGAAATGGCATCTGTATTGAGCATGTGTACTGACGCCCCCCTTGCCACTGTTTCCAAAACAACACAGTGTAATAGCTACGTGCACAGCACCTACCAGGCGCTATAAGTTCCCAGGGGGTGATTTAAAGGGCGTGGGAGGGTGTGCACAGGTTCTGGGCTGATTCTGCTCCACTTGCTACAAAGGATTTGTGTCTTGGGTGGGGGGAGCTCTCCCGGAACCAACTCCTGCAGACCCCGGCGCACGACTGCCCTGCCCCCTCCCCGCCCGAGGCAGCAAGATGGACCCGTCACATCGCTCCCCAGATCCCCCAACCAGCCACACAAAAATCCACCATCCAGCTGACTTCTGTATTCTGAAGTGAGAAGCTGAAATGACCTTGTGTGTGTTAAAAGGAATTCGATGACAGAGAAAAACAGGAAAGAAGGAAAGAAAGAAAACTTCCTCACAGCGATGTCTCAAGCGATGGAGTTCCTGGATGCCCACGGAAGCTCGGGACCCAGCTCACCCTGACGCGAGCCTGGACAAGTCTCTGCACGTCCCAGCTCCTTAACGTACCCGACACAGAGCTGACTTGTGTGAACTACTACAACAGCCAGAATCTCGAATCGTGCCCCGGGACACCAGAATATAACTGGGCCCGTGTGGGTCTAGCTGTTCAATGTGGAGCCGGGAGAGGGGAGAACTGGCACCTTGCTCCCCAGGACGCCCGCGCTGGGAAGCTGGGGATGGGCTCCCATTTTGTTTTACCTGGGCGGCGCTGGGTTTTGCCGTTTCTGTCCCTGACCTTAACAGGGGCTGGAAGAATCAAGGGAGACAGTGTAGATCGTGAGCTTCACACACGCGAGTACGAAGGAAGTGCTCGCAGATGTTAGCTGGTGCTCTGATCGCCAGCTGAGCGGTGGGTGCTCGAGTTAAAGGACCGTCCTGGGGCAAGCTGGCCAAGGGACACTGCTCCGAGGGAGAGAGTGTGTGCCAGAGACCGCCGAGCACAACCAGGGGGCAGAGGCACTCCCTGCACGTGAGCTCGGCCTACTCCGCTTACAGACCCACCGCGCCCAGTCACCCAGCCACGAGGCTACGCCAGCGGCTGCGGGCTGCTGAGGGCCCGGAAGCAGGAGGAGGCTGCCGTGTGAAACGCTACACCACACGACGTGCCACGCATCTGCTGCGTGTTAGTGGTTGCTCTAGACAGGGGGACACAGGAGGGACCAAGCGCACAAATGCCAGCTCTTGTGTAATAGCACAGTAAGAACCAGACGCCGGGGGCCGTCTGCCGGGTATGCTGCTGGAAAGAGGGCACGCGCTGTCAAGGACACGAGCAGTCCCGCGAGGGGCCACCGCGCTTAGCCAGCCAGCCAGCCAGGGCAGGGGAGCCTCTGTTTGCCGGCGTGAGGGTTAGTGCCTCGATACTTGCTTTGAAAAGCCACTGAGAACCTGTTCACGGGTGAGACCCACGTTTGTCTCAGAACCAGGTAAACTCTTGTTTGCAGTAAGTTCTAAACAACAACATCGCTTTACTTACCACTTGCTCGGTCCGTAAAAACACACAGCATTTCCATGTTGCAGTCAAACTTAACAGAGAGAGAGCCACTGGGAATCAGGAAACGAAAAATCAGCAACAAGAAACAGCAAAGAGAGACAGACACAGGCAACCCAGGAACGGGTAAAGGGATGAGAGCGAGGGCAGGCGGAGCCCGGAGAGCAGAGGGGACCAGGCGGGGGGGGGGGGACGGGAAGGGGGGGCGGTGGGTCGGTCAGTCGGAGGAAAGAAGTTTGCCACGCGTGAGTGGCTCCGGACACAGCGGCCCCATCAGTCACGACTGGCACTGCACACACGCTGGCCGCGAAGAAGCCGCCAAGCGCCTGCCCGGGAGCTCTCCCGCTGGCACCGCGTGGGTGCACTCGGCTCTCAGACTTGCGTCCTCTGTCCCGGTACTCAACCCTGTCTCTCCTCTGCAAATGTATCAACCACCACCTCCGTCACTCAACAGCAGTCCGTGAATACTTACTGGGAACCTAGCACACACCAGGCCCCACGCCGGGCACGAGTCACACCTGTACACGCGTCCTCGTAAAAGGTGAAAGGACAAGCTGTCTTACGGAGTCACACTGGGTGTCGAATGTCCCCACCGCCCCGCGCAGAATGCCCCACAGGCCTTCCCGTGAAAACAGTTTCTTCTGCAGGTAGCAGTCTTCCTTGATAGACTCCACAAGCTTGGAAACAGTAATTACAGAAAGAGCGTCCCTCATTTGAACTGTTGTCCCCGAGGCTATGAGGATGTCACTCCAAGGACGTCAGCACCCTGGGCTTCGGCGGGCCGGGAGTCCCTGCAAACTCCAGCTGCTCCCAGGTGGTGGGAACACTTCCACATTTGTAATCACAAAGTCAAATAAGCCCTGTCACAAAGATTATCTGAACTTTCACCCATTGCATGATGGCGCCCCAAAGACATCCCCGAGTGGGCTGCCACTCTGGGGCTGGCTCAGTCACAACGCTGTGTCCTGGAGCCGGTGTGTCACTTAAAGGTCAGCCGCCAGCCCGGGAATGGGGTGACTCGCGTCTGCACGAAGTTGCAGCATCACAGAAAAGAGGAACTTAACACAAGTATTAAACTTGGAAATCAACGGCTGCCTGGGAGGGCACTGGAGAAGAGCAATTTCTTTAAAAAGAGATGGAGAATGCTGGGCCATAGCGTGGGGACAGGGCAGGGGTGGGGGTGGGCAGGGTGCTTAGCCAGCCGCAGGAGGCCAACAGCTCCACCCCAGTACAAAAAAAATCGGGGAACTACAGGATGTGTTTTAAAGTCTAATTTGCATAGTGTTTACATAAGCATAATTATAGGTGCTGATGATTCAGATAAAAGGGCGCTCCCGGTCAGTTACAAAAAATATGTGCCCTACTGATCTAATGTGGACAGACAGCGCCCGCGGTGGCCTGGGATGTCGGAGTCCACGGTCCTGCACCCTCCTGAAGCAGGACTCCTCAGCAGATGGGCGCAGGATGTGTGAGCTCAGCACGGCGTACACAGGAGGGCGCCCGACATCTCTGCTACCCCGGCCAGGTCCCCCAGTTCCTCCTGGGGCCCTGGGTCCGCCAGCTCTCGGGTGAAGGGACCTTTCCTTCCGATTCACACTTTTTCTGTTTTTGTTTGTGTTGACTTTCAACAAACTTATTTTTAACGGGGAAAAAAAGTCTGGCAGGACAACATTTGGGATTTTACAGCACCTGCAGATCAATTTAGACATAACTAGCGTCTTCCCCGTGCAGGGTCTCCAAGCCTTGGCCCGGTCTGGTTCTCCACAGGTTTAGATTTCATTTCTTTGGTAAAAGGTAAAATTGAGCACTCAGATGTCATGAAAATATAAAAGGTTTTGGACACTCCTTCTCAAGCCTGTCCTGACCTTGTCCCAGGTCAGCAGGCAGCAGCATGAGCAGCGTCCGTCCACAGGCCACACGCAGAGCCCCAGTGCCTCGGCAGGGCATGGTGCCCCCCGCCCCATCTCCCTCACGGGCCAGTCTGGGGTCTTCCTGCCTCAGCCTCCTGATACCTTGGGAATACAGATGTTCACCACCATGCCCTGCCCCAGGCTTCACCTTCTTGTACTGGAAATTCTTTTCTCTTTTTGATTACTTTAAGCCGGGAAATCTTACTTTTAATTTGAGATGAAATTCACAGAATTTCAAGGGTACCATCCAGTGGTCTGGGGGCGGAGTTCAGTGATGATGCCACTTGCCTAGGAAGTGCGAGGCCCTGCATTTGCTCTCCCCGCAGCATGTAAGCTGGGCGTGGCGGCGCACACCTGTGATCCCAGCTCCTTGGAGGCTGAGGCAGGAGGACTGCCGTAAGTTCTAGGCCAGCCTGGGCTCCAGAGGGAATTCAGGACCAGCCTGTCTCACAAAAAATAAAAAAAAAGTGTACCACCCTGTGTTTTAACAAGTATAGTTTTGTTCCTGTATGTATGTATGTATGTATGTATGTATGTATTTTTGAGACACGGTTTTGCTCTGCAGTCCAGGCTGGTCCTGAACTCACTAGGTAGCCCAGGCTGGCCTTGAACACACAGCAATCCTCCTGCCCCAGCCTCCTGGGATTACAGGCGTGTGCCACCATGCCTGGCTTAGTGGTTCTGGGGAATCAACTTCAGGTCTCGTGCCTGCTGAGTCTGACCACTGTGTTATTCCTCCATGCTCTTCATTTTATTTTTAATTGACACACAATGCTGGTTTATACTCCAGATACACCTCAACACCTGCCCACAGTGTGTGAGGATCAGAACCTTCTCAAAGCTGTGCCACAACAGACTTAGCATGCACAGGGCGCTGGGCTCTACCACCAGCAGCACGCGTGCGCGCACACACGTGCACACGCACACACGCAGGACTGCATGCTCGCGTGCCTTCGGCACCGGGGAAGGAGGTCCTGTGCACGCGAGCCGTCACCCCTCTTCTTTTCTCGAACCCTGGGCCAGGCAGCTGCCCCAAATCTACGGCCGGACCGACACAGTCCGTCCCTGGGCCCCTTGCTTCTTTCTCGGCGTTTTTCAGCAGCTTTGCTCTCAGGCCCCCCGCCAGCCGCTGGGCTCTGCAGCGCGGCTTAGTCACCGGAGGCTTCTCTTCCAGGCATCTCCTGGGCGGCCCCTTCCTGTCCCCGCACGGGCCAAGGCCCCTGCTTCCTGCCCGGGTGTCTTAGCCCAAACCGTGCACTGTGCTGTGCATCGCGGCTAATCGTTCTGCAGGACCCACGCAGTCCCCAGTTTCTGCCCCCGCCCCCCACGAGCCTAGAACTCACCTGAACAGGTACGCAAGTCGCTACACACAGAACCACGCGAAGGTGGAACAAACGGAGAAGCTGAAGGCCGGCTGATCTCTAGGCGAGAGCCTCTGCCCGGGGTGGCTCGAGACGCTGCTCCGTGGCCTTCCTCCTGGAGACAGGCATCTCCTGTGGGGGACAGGGCATTGCTATGCCCTGTCCCCGAACAGGTGTGGGCCAGGAGAGGCGGCAGGTCACCCAAGGTACGGAGGGACCCTTAGCAAAGAGCCTCTGCCTTTGCTCCACTGAGGAAGACACTGGCGCTCAGAGACATCATGAGGCCAAAGAAACAAGGCTCAGCCACATGCTCTGATTTTATATGTAAATCAGTTCCTTGGTCTTGTACTCTGCTGCCAAGTTTCCCACAAGTACAGATCTCTGCTGCGCTAGCTGGGCAACTAAATACCTTCCATACTGTAAGCAAGCACGCGGTCAAAACTTGAGGGTCCGTTCTCCATCACAACAAAGGGCGCGAGCGGGAAGCCGGGCGCGGCAGTGCGCCCCGTCATCCCAGCATTTCGGCAGGCCAAAGCAAGTCTGAGCAGACTGGGCAACCAGTGACTTAGCAAGATCCAGTCTCACATGAAACGTAAAAGCAGGGCTCGGAAAGAGGCTCAGTGAGAAGGCCCCGGGTTCAAAGCCCAGAAATACACACAGGCCCACGTACTCATCCGAAAGGGAGCGGCTGCACCTCACGCGAGAACAGCACGCGTGAGCAGCAGTCTCCTTGCGCGCCACGGCCAGCTTTGCCCCGGCTGCACCACGGAACTTGCTTCTGTGGCCACAGGGACCCTCCAGATAAGGCTGTGAGCAGAGCGCTGGCCCTCGGGCCATTAAAACCTGTTCTTCTGACCAGGCCAAGTCAAAGACCCAACCTAGGAGGCTGAAATCTGTAATTAACATTTTTCCTCTTTCATAATCCCAAAACGCCTGCTTTGGAATAACAAAAATGGAAACCTCTGGTATTGATTGTGCACCACGGGAACATTATGTAAGTAGAAATGACACGCTGAAGAGTCACTTAGGGGATGCCCCAGGTGTGGGAGAGGGCCAGCGCACGAGGCCCTGAAAAGCGCACACTTCGCCTCCGGAGGCGGCCGAGGCCCACTTGCGATGTCCCCCGGAAGGCGCCTGTGCAAGGCCTGGACGGGGAAAGTGAGCAGCGGCACACGGGCGAGAGCACACGGGACTGGTACACATCGCCATTCCCGTCCCTCAGGGGATAACACAGCTGCTCGGCACCCAGAACTCACACGGAAACACTACATGACACGTCAGACATACCAGCAAGCGTAACGCGCGATGTGGGCCCGGGCGACTCCTGCCTCAGAGGAGCTCTCCCTTGGTGGGGCGCCTTGCGCAAGCTGGGATGAAAACCAGCACCAGGCTTCTGGGTTCAAAAGCTGCCGGCCGGGGTGACTCTCCCTGCACGTGGCCTGTGACGTGGAGCTCCACAGATGCCCCCGGGGGCGATGTGCACGAGCTGTGATATGCCTTTATTAGGTTCCAGGGTGGTTCAAAAGAGCGCAGTCAAAGGCACGGCGTGAACTGTGGGGACGTCTGAAGACACAAAAGAACACTCCTGGCCCCGGTGGTAGGTCCCTGTCTCCCCTACACCAGCCGGGGGCTCACCCGCCCACCGGGAGCTTGCAGTCTCCACAGCTAAGCGCTCAGGAGTCCCTGCACCTGTGGCTTTGTTTAGGGACAGCAGGTTGGGGTCCCCGCGTGGGAGCACTCAGCTCTACAGGGCAGGTCATCATCGGCGTTGGCGAGCAAGCTGTGGCCCACGCGCAGGCCGCCCGCAAGCTGCCCACACTCAGGCTACATGTATGAAGCTGCAGGCAGCACTCCACGGTGCTGCCCACATGGGAGACTTTATTCCATTTAACTTGACACACTCCTCTAATGCTATTTTTCTTAGTCTGTGCCCCAACATACACGATTCATATTCAGAATTTAAGTTGTTAATGTGATTTTCTGTCAATATAAAGAAATCCCCCGAAACGGCAGCTTGATAATTGGCGAATATAGAGATTGGAAGAAATAACTGTACCATTCTGATTGAAAGCTATTCATTTAAAATGAAACATGGCAGGACCCCGGGAGGCTGAGGCAGGAGAATCACGAGTTTGATCCCAGCATGAGAAATTTACAACTTAGGAAGATCTTGTTTCAGAACAACAACAACAAATAGGTAAGAAAGGGATTCCGAGTAGCTCAGTGCGGCGGTCCTGGTGCAACTGCCAGCCCTGAACAATCGATCAGCCAACCGGCCGATCAAATAGGACACGGGTTCCCTATCATCTCTTCCGTTCTGTGTATGTGGAAGTTCTCAAGAAGCTTTCAAGGAGAAAGCAGCCAACCCTAGCCCAAGAAGGTGAGGATTTTACTTCAATGGGTCACTCTCCGAGAGCTCTGTTTACATTTATGTTAGGTCTAGATCTTCTTTGCCACTAAAGTTATAAATTAAATCCACCGGTAGAGTCAACCATGCCAATAAATCCAGCAAAGTGAATCTTCACTCTGTCTTCTGGGTCTCCGAGGACAGCAGCACCTGACTCCCACGGATGCGCCCCTACCTTCCTGACTGGTGACTGTGATGGAGACAGAAAGAGGACCGTCACAGATACGCTACACACCACACACAGCCCGTAACACGTGTGAGATGGCCTGGACAACACGAGAGCAACCGATCTGGAACACCAAGGGCACAGAACGAGGCTCAGTTATCCCTCCTCTCCCACGGAGATGTGCTCGTGTTCAATCTTTCCTTTCTCACTTTCTCCTTGTATAGTACTGGAGATTGAGGCCAGGGCCTTCACGTTGGGTTACTACTTCCTTAGTCCATTTCTTGTTTTTGATTTGGAAACAAGAGGCTCATTAAGTTGCTAAATTGCCTACACTGGGCTCAAACTTGGGCCCTTCCTGCCTCAGGCTCGCTGCGTGCTGGGATGACAGGCCTACGCCACCAGGCCTAGTTGTCCTTGCTCAATCCCAATCACAGACACCCCAAACTCCAGGAGGGATTGGTCCTTACACTGCCTTCTCATCTTTAGCTTAAGTGGCTTTGGACACAAAGTAGGGACTCACCAGTACTCACTGAATAAAGAAATCTTTATTTAAAAGGAGCTCTGGGGTTTGGGAGCACTGCTAGAGGTGGGCTACGCACAGGTACACGGCCCACAGCACAAATCCCAGCACTTAAACAACACACCCAGAGCGATCTGGGATCAGTGTTCAGTGCTTGTGGCACGTCACGGGTGTCAGTTCTACCCACACACAAATTCCAACATCCGAGACGGCACCGCTGGCTGCAGCTTGCCTGGGCCTGGAGCAGCCATACTCACTCCGAGGTCCACTGGGGATTTTTTTTTTTCTCCCATTTGGTCATTAGTGTTACAGTAAAACATTAAGGGAAGCTTTGTTACTTATATACATCAACTATTTTATGTAGTTCATACGTCTTCCCAGGGAATTTTCATTCAAAAAGAACCAGGGTCAGAAAACGGTAATGTCGCAGGTCGGACTCCCCAGGCCAATCGTAAGGACCCAGCCCCCCGAACGTGCGGAGCCAGCGGGAAGCTGCCCAGCATCACTAACACGGAAGAAGTTCAGAGAAAGCTTCGAGAGCTGTAAGACAAAGGCCGTGCTAAGACCGGACACCTGTGACGCAAGCTTCACAAAAAGAAATCCCAAAGATCGTGACAAGAGAAGAGTCGCTCAGCCAAAGACACGTCAACTTCCCCCCCGAGATCTAGAACAACGTAACAGAAAAATCGGAGACGGGGCTGACCCAAAGCCCCCGGCGGGCTCTCGGCGCGCGCGCGCACCAGCAGATCCTGGGAAACCTCTGACCACCTGACACCTGCCACTCTTCTCGGGCTTCTTGTCACACGCGGAGGGGAGGCCCTCGGGGACCAGGGTGACAGAAGCTCACCTTCCGCGAGCTCCGCGTCAGCTGCTGTTTATGATCATAGATGCGACCTGCCGTCAGGCATTGCAAAACCAAGGAACTCTACCCCGGGTCATTCGGTTTGAGAAAAAAAAAAAAAAAAAGGACATAACAGAATAACAGATGCACATGCTCAGAAAAACATTAAAAGGAGATCTTTTTTAAAAAGTAACTCTGGAAGCTACTTTATAAAGCTCTTTTTGCCAGCATATGGCCAAGATCAAGCAGATTACGCGCCCTAAGCAGTCCAGCAACACTGATCTTCGTGCGGCTGTGAACATTAAGAGGCTACCACAGCTACTCAGGAAGCTAGGGCAGCCGGGTTGCGAGTTCAAGTCAAGACTGGGCCACTGAGCAAACCCTCTCAAAATAAAAAATAAAAAGCATTAAAGGTGTAGCTCAGTGAGAGCTAGTTGGATCCTCAGTCTCCCCTCAAAAACGATAAAGAGATGAACTTTTATTTTTTGTTTTATGTATTTTTAAAAATATCTTTTATTTGCTTACTTGCTTGAGACAAGTTCTCCTTCTGCAGTCCAGGTGAGTCCGGGACTCACTACGCGGCCCTGGCTGCCCTTGACACCCGCAAACCTCCTGCCTCAGCCTCCCAAGTGCTGGGATGACAGGCGTGGTGGCCCACGCCTGGCCTATGTGGTGCTGGGGACTAAAACCACGGCCTGTGCCTGCCAGTCAGGTGCTCTCACCACTGAACTTTGCCCCCAGCCCGAGACAGATTTTTAATACCAGTTCTCTCCTTCTCCCAAATAGTCACGCAAAGAGTACAGGAAGCCCTGTGCAAAATTAAGCATGAACTAGAAACTGCAAATACCAGCAAAATCCACGTAGTGCCTTTGCCTTTGTCTTCAATGGTTTTAAAGGAATACACAGGTGAGGATTCCCAATGTTTAATTTATTGCTTGCTTTAACCTTTACGAAGCAGTCACAGATACACCACGAAAAAGAAAAGAAATATACACGTATGCTTTCAATCACAGAAGACATTTTATACTATTAGCCCAATTTTATAAAAAAGAAAGAATATATATATATATTCTATGGCCAGTTCTTGAATATAACTATTCCTGCTTCTGTACACCCCCTTCCAAGCCTTCTCCTCCACATTATTTTTTACGAGGTTAAAATCTAGGGTACGTGTCCTTTTTTTTTGGTCAGTATTGATGACTGAACCCAAGACCTTTGCACACAGCTACACCCTCAATCCTTTCTTAGTTCTGTTGTTGCTTGGTTTTTTAAATGTTGAAATGAGTTCTTGCTAAGTTGCCGAGGCTGGGCTAGAACTTGTGATCCCCCTGCCTCAGCCTACCGGAGTGTAGCTGTACCACTACACCGTGCTTATATTTTTATTCTGCTTCTTTTGCTTAGCATTTTCCAGAGTTCGCTGTAGTTTCCTAAATTGCTATTGACAGATGTATAATATTCTACACAGTGGTTACAGTACAATTTATGTAACCATTTTCCTACCTACCACTGAATATTTAAGTTATTTCCAAATCCAGGCTCTTAAAACAATGCTTCTATGAAAGCCTTTGTGCACACGGCCCTTCCTAACCTTCCAGCCCTTTGGAAAAATTCCCAGAATAGGATATCGTATCAGAATTGATACAGTGCCTGATGTTTTCCACACACCCTGAATTACATCCCAGTGATGTCACAGTCACATGGTACAAATTACATCAACCACCGTACCGTCATTCGCTAGGTTTTTTGTCTTACAGTGCAGGGGATCAAAGGGCCCTGTCCTTGCTACGGAAGTGCTCTTCTACTGAGCTAAAACCCGAGTCCCAGTCCTTGAATCACAGAAACGCAGAACAGGGAAAACTGCCGGTACTCACTAGAAAGCCTTCTCCTGTACTTCACTGGACCTGAGGCTTCCAAGGCGGTATCTTATAAATCTGCTGGAAGCGGACTAGTCCTCTCGGGCTAGGCTATACTCAGAAATCTTACAACACCCAGCCATCGGCTTGGAGACTCTGAGTCCCTAACTGCTGTTTTAAGAGAGAGGAACTGGAGATACCAGAGTGGTGGTGCACACTTGTAGTTCCAGCAGCTTGAGAGGCTGAGGCAAGAGGATTCAAATTCAAGGCCAGTCTGAACAACGTCGAGAGACTTTGTCTCAAAACACCCCTGGGCTCAATCCTCGGTACTGCCGAGAAAGGAAAGGAAAAGAAAGGAGAGGAAAGAGAAAGGGAAAGAAGAGAGAAAAGGGCCAGCGAGCCTCTAAGAAGTGACCCGTACGAGCCTACTAACGACTCTGAGATTCTCAAAGAGTGACAAGCCTGGGGTGATTTCACAAGGTGGTCCCCAGGGAGTCCACCACCAGGATACACACCGCAGAGGACCTAACGACCGGGGCAGGGAGAGGCCTACAGAAAGTACTGAGAGAGAGCTCTGCGCTGCAGGGGCACACAGGACTCTGCCGGGGCCCGCTCCCAAACAGGGCGCCCCTTCAGGATGTCTAGCGCACCAACCTCGAGGCCCGCTTGCTCGCTCCGAGTCTCTCTCTGGTCTGGTGGCTCAGGCAACTCAAGAATCCACACGTCCAGCGAGCTTGCCAATGCTGCTGGTACCAGGCCCACGCTAGGGGAGCTCCTGCCGTAGGCCAGTTCCTTGTCTTCTTTTTTCCTGTACTAGGGACGGAGCCCAGGACCTTCACAGTGACCACATCTGCAGCCCACTTTTTATGTCTTATTTTGAGACAGGGGCTCTTTAAGTCCCTAAGTTAGTTGGCCGGGGTGGGCTTGAACTTGTGATCCTCCTGCTTCAGCCTCTCACAGCGCTGGGGTTATAGGCCTTTACAGCTGGCCTGGATCCTCATTCTTTTAAAAACGTTTACCAGGAGTGTCTGAAACACCGTGCTTTCTGCTGAAGTCAGAGACAGACCGGGTGGCACCTGCTGCAAAGGACCTACTCCTGTGCACATCTGCAGACACTAAACAGCACCATTCCCGAGAGCCAATAAATTCAAACCTTGTTAAACACAAAGCTTAACACTCTATTATATTGCTTTGCAATAAAATCAGGGTGCTTCTGGCTAGTCCTCAGCGCTCCAGGAAGCATGCAGGGAGCCCGCGTGGCCAAAGGCCGGCCTGGGTCTCCTCCTCCTCTGGACTGTCCTGACCTACGCAAGTGACTTTTGAAGTTTCTCCCTCACTCGAGTTTATGTTATTCCTGTGCTTACTCACTTCCACGTAGAACAAGGGGAAGAAGCCACAGGTAGACATTCCCACAAGCTACCCACCAAGGACTTATCTACACGGGCAATTATCAACTGCCACCAAAACCAAGAACACAGCAAACATTTAGCAAGCAAGAGTCTGAGATTTTGTTTCAAGTTCCCAGAGGAGCAGGACTGTGTACAGAGCCACGAGGCTTGAGGCGGGAGGCCGGCCCGGGCGCGCACCCTGGGGACCACCCCCAGTTAGCCGATTCACGGCAGCAGTGACCCGGATCCGGAGGCAGCCCCCGCTGTTATTTCCAAGAGATGCTCGGACAGCTATCTGTAGCTGAAAGAAGGAATGTGTGGTTTTCACCACCCGTGGGTCTGCCAGGGAACGGGGAGGGTTACTCAGGCTGCTGTGGCTCCTCTTACCTCTGGAAGTGTTAAAACATCCCTCCCCCAGCAACCTATCAGGACGCGACCTCAGAAGTGTGGTGGCCAGCCTAACTTCTGAGCAGTGGACGACTGGGCCAACGTCACAGACGCTGGACACAGTCAGCAGGTGATAACGCTGATCAACTATCACTTGTGACTCCCGACTCTATTAACATTTCCTGATGTTTCAGAATAAGCTCTTCTTCTGCGTCAAAAACGGTTTAAGGAAGATTTGCAACTTGTCATGATTTTTAGAAGAAAAAAGCCAAAGGCCTGTGGATAAGTTCATCTTTCCCTGAAGGCGATCTCCATGAGCTGCTCGGAAGTGGCCCAAGGGGATGCCAGGATAAGCGCCACCTTGACGTGAACCACTTGCCTTGTCCAGATCCAAACACAGTCTCTATTCTTAAAAGCCTCACTTCCAGGCGGCAAGGAGGCCAGGCACAGGGCACACCAGTGACCCTGTGAGCTGTCCCCACCGGGAACACTGGCATTTAATACGACAGGACCAAACCTTCAAATGACAAGGACATTCTGAGAGGTGAAATGACCACCACGGGTGGTGCACGCTGCCGGCCTGGCAGTCCCGTGCCCTCCTGCAGGACTGGAGGGCGCGCTGGGCTGCTCAGCCTGACCCGCTCATGAAACAGCTCCGGAGCCCACGAGAACAACAGTGCTCACCACAAACTCAAGTCCTGCTGCGACCCCAGAATCCTCCCGAGTCACCCAGGAGGCAGGAAGAGCCTCTGAAGCCAGCCTTGTGTCCTAGGGCCCTGGAAGGGCTGTGGGAGTACAGCATCCTGGATTGCCACACTCCCACTCAGGGTATTCCCCTACTTCTGGCCTCTATCTGCGGATTCTTATCTGTGGCAAACTGTGAAGATATCTCAGGATTAAGTTAACTGAACTCCTCCCAGAGGTCAGAAGCTTTGAGTCAATGCGTCCATTCTCATAATACTAGATGAGTCCACAAACTACAGTAGTTTTTTTTTTTTAAAGTACATTAGTTCAACCTAGCAATGAATCAACTTTCTTAAAACAGGAAGAGAGGTCTGGGGTTGAATTTTAGGGCTAGAGACCTGCCTCACGCGTACCAGGCCCTTGGTTCGAGCCCCCAGCTGTACAAAAGACAAGGTGGGGGGTGCTGGAGGTGCAGCTCAGCGGCAGAATGTGGGGTCACCATGGGCCATGTCCTGGGTTCAATCTCCAGCACCAAAGTAAATACATAAACAATGAAAATAAAAAGTGAGTAAAAATGAAAACAACAAACAGTGGGATTAAAATGTTTCCTAACTGAATCAAACAGGACGCTTCCATCCTGCCGTCTAGTTTACACTGGGATCTCACAGTTCCAAATCTCCCTCTGAGTCGTTTTAGGTGACATTTCTTTCCTTTAGATCTGAGAATGTGAGACAGGGAAGAAAAGTCACTGCACTCTGCCCCGTGCAAGGTTTTCCGGAGGAGCAGGGCTGGTTCCAGAAGGGCTGAAGAAACGCTGTACCTACTGCTTCGAGAGCGCTGCCTGCTGTCCACTGCGGTGGAGAGCAGACAGGGGCACTTGCTGCCTACTCGCAGGGGCTGGACACTTTTCTAGCTTCCTCTCCAGATCCCTTTACTTCAGTCCCACCCTGGGCTCCGGGGCCCCACATTCCAGGGCGCAAAGGGTTGGTGGGGTACTCTGTGTCTGGAGGGTGGCAGCCTCCTCCCATGGTCTGCACAGTCTGCACTGCCTCTTCTGCCAGCTCTCTGGGCTGGCCACCAAAGGTCCACTGGGATGGACGGGCCTCCCTGCAAGTGCGGCCTGTGCCCTTCCCTTCCTTACACGGGAGACGCTTCCCAGTGAAATGTCTTGTTCAGTCCGTAAGGAGAATTTGGAAACGCTCTGTGTGGATGGCCCGTGATTAACCCCGTGTGCTCAGTTACTCCCTATCACCAAATGGCTGGGCAGGTAGAGGGTTTACTGACTTCTCCAGCCACCGGAAGACTCCTTTTTGACTCCTGCTTGTTTACAGTGACAAGCACATGTCACTACCTAACCTTTTAGACTTGAATAGACTTAAACTGTCCTCCAAGCTTCAAGATCACAGGCTTCCCTGTAAAACAAACTGGCTCCCGGGTCGCAGTTATGTATTTCTTCTCAAGGTGCAGCATAAAAATGTGCAGAGAGCAAGAGGCCAGAGACGGAGCTCAGCAGAGAAGAGCTGTCTAGCTCGCCCTGGGCCCTGAGCTGGGTTCCCAGCTCCACAAAGCAAGAACAGAAAACACAGAAAAAGTGAAGGGCAAAACCTTCTCTCAAGTAAACACCCAATCCATGCTTTCTCTGCGTGGCTATGGAGGTCTCCCAAAAACACAGAAGAAGAAATCAGTCGGCCGATTTGTGTCCAGAGTCACCAGGGGATAGGAAACACCATTTTAAATCGAATCATGCCGGAGTCCTGGGAACGCGGTGTGAACTGACAAGCACGGTCTTCATGCTTAACAGTAACTTCAAATTTAGAGTCACATTCGTAAAGGAGACTCCCGCCCACGAAGGTTCGCTCCAGACCGGCAGCTCAATTAAGTCCCAGGCTAAGTTCGTATCTTTTAAGCAGGTTTAAGTCTAAACGCACACCAAAAAAAGCAAGGGGTAATAACTGCAATATGCTCCTCCCTTTCAAACAAAGAGCCTGAGCGACACCAAGAATGACCTGCTCGGGTTGTAATAACTGGAACAGTCGAACAACGTCTAGGCTCGTGCTTGGCGCGGAATAGCAGCACTGCCCACGGACGTGTGCTTACGCTTTTTGTTTTTCTGGTGCTGGGACAGAACCTGGGGCCTGGTGAAGGCGGAGTCCACGCGCGGTCCCTATCTGCACCCAGTGCAGCACCCTTGAAGGGAGATGTTACGAGCACACAGACCCGTGTCTTAATATAACAATTTAAGTATATATTATCAACGGTAGGTATCATCTTAACATCTATCATAAATCTCCCCCCAAATATGGTTATTATATTTGAGTAGCTTTGTTCTGAAGAACCTAGCTAAACATAACTTAAAATATATCATTTTTATTAAATAACTTAAAAACATACATTGTATAACACCCCTCCCTCTAAAAATATTTACCTCAATATAATGAGAAAATACAAATAGCAGGTAAAAAAAAACAAAAACCCAGGAAGATTTCAGATAACCTTAAAATGGGCTTGAGTCTCCTAAGCAAACATGCTTCCCCGCGCAGGAGTGCCTAGGCCTGGGCCGAGGGCATTTGCAGACATCACTGGGTGGTAGAGGAGCCAAATTAGACCAGATCTAAAAGACTTCTGCTCACAATCAAAATTGCTGACCTTTACATTGCTTTTAGATGCCAAGATAAAGAAAAAAGAAATAAGCAATGGATATACTTACCACGGAAAATAAGAAAAATAAGTTAAAAACTCAATTTGCCCGGGGATGGGGTGGGGGTCCACGTTCATGCTTATGGACTAGTGGTTGACATCAAGTTTGTTGACTACTGAGTTTAGCAAAAATTCTCTACAACCAGCATCTGCCTGGTGGAATCCCACCGAAGCAACAACCTCTTCCAGTATATTCGCCAAACCTTAGGACACATATACTTCCAAGTTCAAATGATAATACACTCAGCAGAAAGACGCCTATAAATCAGAATGACCCACAGTTCGTGTTGGACCTATCGGCTCATACAGGCCCTGAGAAAGAAGTGAGCGTACGGGCCGGGACGCAGGAGGCCGTAGACAACACGGCCTTGGCCAACGCTCCGGTGTCATGGCAGTCTCCTGTCACGAGCAGCCATTTCACAATGTGAAAAACTACATAAAATGCACCGCTAATGCCTGTTTCCACAGCAGCTTCTGTGCAGTTACCTCGACAGGGGCAGTGGTGACCATCCTTATTTTTAGAAAATTATAGAGGAGGAAAAAATTGTTCATAGTTACATAACTTATTGATTAAAAACAATCTCACGATCAGTAATCCATGTCGACTCCAAGTGCCTAAAGTCACACTTTTCCTCCGATATTTTAACTGTCAGAGGAATTTTAAAATTGTAATTTAAAAAAAATCTAGCCTAGACATTTTAGAAAGTAGCTCTGAAATATATAAAAATTGACATGAAGAAAACCAGTCCCTCTGAAGAAAATATTGTGTTTGATTATTAAAAATAGGAATTGCAAAAACCCTTTTAAAGGACTCTTAAATACGATAAGAATATGCTACTGGTGGGTATTTTAATATTTTAAAAATTATATTCTTTAAACATAAGAAAATATCTAAAAAGCCTTCAGCCTGGAATTTGCCAAAATCTTGTACTTCAGCCAGGCCGTGGATTTACCGAAGCTATTGTAAGAGTTACAGACAACCCTTTACATACAAAAACTAATTCTGAATAAAAATACGAGCGTCATCATCGGGTTGGTGTTTTTCTCCATCCCGTGTACCGCCAGAGTCGGCGGCCACCAGTGGATTCTAACATCTTTTCCGTGCTGATGTGATCACTAGGGAATTAAACATCCGCTATCGCACAACTTAAAGGGTAAAAATGATGTGATTTCCACGGCGAGACCCCACGAAACGTATCGGCCCTCCGCTTCGCGAGGTGGCCAGCGCGACGCGCGCGCCGGGCGAGCGCCGCCCACGGATCTGGCCCCGGCTAGCCGCGGCGGGGCCCGGGACACCCCAGCGCGGCCGGGCCGGCGGGAAGGCGGAGGCGCCGCGGCGCCCGCGTCTCCGCTGCTGCTTCAGGAGGCAAGCCACGACGACAGCCGTCGGCGCCCACGGCAGAGGGTGGCCGTCCCGCGCCGCCCCGCCCGCCGCGTCCGGATCGCGCGGACCTGCCCCGCGAGGGGCTGAGCTCACGGCTCCCCCAGCGCGGCCGCCACGCGGATTCCGAGGTAGGCAAAAGCCCGGCTGGTACCGCGCCTTCGGTCCCCACGCGCGCCCGGTCCTCACCTCCCGGGACCGCGCACTCAGGCTCGTCACGACCCGAGCCTTCGCTCTCAGACTTTTTCCTCTCCCGGAATAATGGACGGGGCTGTGCCGACCGTCAGCCTCGGCCCGCGGGAGCCGGGCTCGCGCCGCCGGGAGCGTGGCGCCCGGGCCGCCTCACCTGCGCAGCGAGTCCCGCAGCAGCCGTCCCGCGGCGCCAGAGGCCCCTCGCCACCGCGCGCGGCCCTTATATGAAAGCGGCGGCGGCCGCGCTCGGCGCGCTGGCTCCTCCCCGCCCGGCCGCGCCGCGCGCCCACCCCGTCCACGCCGCGCCCGGACTCGCTTCCGCGCCGCCCGGCCCGCCCACGCCGCGCCCGGGGCCCGCTGCGCCCCCGCCCGGCCGGCGCCCCGGCGCAGCGCGGTCCCCACGGCGGCCGGGCGCGCACGCCCGCGGCCCCCACGGCGCCCCCGGCCCGAGCCCGGCCGCCGCGCTCTCACGGCAACTCGGGCCCGCGCCCGCCGCCCGCTCGGTGCTCCCGGGCGTGCCGCGTCCGCTGACCGCGCGAGGGCCCCGCGCGCCCGGGCAGGGCGAGGGCGGGGCGCCCGTGGCCACCCGGCCGCCTCCGCTGCTCCGCGCGGCGCCGCCGGGCGGCGGCCCGAAGCCGGCCCGCTCCGCGAGGGGTCCGATCCGGGAGGACGCGCCGCCCGGCCGGACACCACCCCCCCTGGCCCGGGCCACCAGCCCCGCCGCGTGCAGACCCCCGACACTGTTAAACAAACAAACAAAACCGAAGCGCGCTCAGGATCGCCCGCTTGGTCGCAGTCAGTCACCAAGGGGCAGAGTTGGGTTTTTATCGTTCAAAGTGTCTATGAAACTTACTGACAGACTTTCCTAAATTCGTCAGCGCTTCTCGCTGGCAACCGGAGCCGCGCCGGTGGGGACCCCCGGTGGGTGGCGGCAGTGTCTACACCGGCCCCGTCGTGGCGCTCCCGGGGTCCCCAGCGCCCTGCAAGGCCGGGCTCCGGGCGAGGCCCTGGCCGTGTCCTCCCCCGCTCCCCGACCGGCTCTTTTCTAGCTAGCTTTGGGCAGGTGGCTCAACACCTGGCTCTCAGGCCGGCGACTCCCCGAGGCCAGCTTGGGGCGCTGGCCCTCAGCATCTTCAGGGTGAGCCACTCCCACTGTCTCCCAGTACGGAGTCCTGGCTTGTGGTTTGAAACGAAGGTCCGCGAGGCTCCCACGAAGGAGGAATTCTGCACGTGAGCCGGCAGATCCCTAGCCTGCTGCCCCCACGCCCTGGAGCCAGCGCCTAGAGTCCACGGGACTTCTGGGGCCGCGCCACCGCCGGGCCAGAGGTGGAGGCCTGCTCAGTGTGGCAGGGGGCTGCCCCGCCTGTGTCCGCGCCACAGCTCCAGTCTGCCTAGCAAAAACAGACCAGCGAGAGCTCCGCTGAGTTTTGGTTTATTGACAAAGTTGCATGGCGCTCACGGATTTTAGACTATCCCGTCACCCCCAAGAGAAAGTTCCTCACATTAATTGTCCCCCCGCCCACCTAGGAGGTCTACACGCACCCACTGGCCCGCCTCGCCGCGCCACACCGAGCACACCCCACCACATCGTGGACGCACTACCTGCTGCTTCTGACCCGGCTGACGGCAGCCACGTGACTTCTATTTCTGTCCACCTTGAAAGCTGCTGCAGTGAACGCTGGTGTTCAACCTGAATACGTATGTTCTCTTGGGTTTGGATCTAGGATGGATTTCCTGAGCCTCACTGCCTCGTTACCTTGTCTAGCTCCGCTCAAATTAGTGACCTTGGCATCCTCCTGCCTCAGCCTCTCCCAGGACTAGGAAGTGGCATGTGCCACCACACCCTGCACGACACGTGGGCAGCTGCCAAGAGCCTGCACGTGTGGGTGGCGTGACGCAAGTAGCACCACTTTACGCCCCCCTAATGACACAGGGGAGGCCTGATTTTCCCGTTCATCTTAGCATTCCTTGGGGTCCTTTCACTTTAACCAACAGAACAGCCACGAAGCAGACCCCACTGTTGAGATCTGCGTTTCCTGGCTCACTGCCCTTTTTGTGGGCTTCCGGGCCATTCGCCCATCTTTTTCAAAGATAATTCTATTCACATACTTTATTTAGTTGTGAGAGTTTTTATTATTCTTTATACAAGTTCCTTCTCAGCCATACGATTTGCAACTACTTTCTCCCATCCGGTAAGTTGTCTCGTTACGTTCTGAATGATGTCACTGGAGGCACAGAGGTTGTTTTGTTTTGTTTCTCGTCGATAAAGTCCAATTTATTGATCTTTTTTCCTTTTGGTACCATCAGTGATGAACCTGAAGCCACAGAACTGGCTCCGAGGTGAAGAGCCTTCGGGGGCTCACTCTGACACTTAGGCCTGCGATCCCTTTGGGGCTGGACTGGGTGCACATGACTGGAGGTAGGAACCCATCGCTTCTGGTGGGGAAATTCCCGTAACTCGCCAGCAGTGACTAAGGGGAATTCCGCCACAGGGAGTTCATGAAGGGTGCACAACTTTGCAGTTGGTCTGCATATTTTCTAAACTCTCTTCTGGGTTCAAAATTTTGTGATTTTTTTTTAAAAGCTGTCTATGGTTTGTGGAACCTATAAATATAAGAGGTTAAGCAATATTCAATGAAACTGTATAACTGTTTCAAACTCCTGGTCTTGACCCCTGACTGGGTTATGCAATCAGTGTAGTGGGCCATAGCCTACATGGTTGAGGTTGAGTGAAAAGAACACAAGAGAAAAAGAGAAACTATTAGAATGCAGCTCTGCGTGGAAGAAAGCGCTGCTCCCTACGTCTTGCTGGGCATGTGGGCTTGTATGGGGAGTAGGAAGTGGTGTGAAATGAATTTCTTAACCGTGAGCCACATTTTTAAAAGTTGGAAAACACTTTATAACCCCCCACTGTAGCATTCTTTCATTCCACAAGCATTTATCGAGGGCATACTTTGTGCCAGGCCCTCTGCTAGTACTGGGGCTATCGTGACAGTCCCCACTGTGCTCAGCGCACACCCAGGGCAGGGCAGTCCTCAAGAAGCTTCCGGAGGCAAGGGGCCGAGCCCCAGCCTGACTCCCCAGCCACAAAACTTCATCCCAAACGATGATCTTAGTGCTTTTTTTTTTTTTTTTTTTTTGCAATTAATGCTTGAAGGTATTTCATTTGAGATTCATGGATAGGTTAAATCTTTTTCCCAAAGAGTGGAACCTTGTCCCCAGGGCTCATAATTACATACTGTGCTTATTACACTGGGACAGACCACACAGCTCTGGTAATGGGAGGTGACTGTAACGTCACTGATTTCCATTTAAACTGGCCTTACTAGATAACGCTCAGATATTGGATAATAGTGCTGTGTTACTTTTAAAGGGAGAAATTTAAAATCATAACAAAATGTTTTTCATCTTCCAAGTGTTCTACGAGACAGGGCACGGGAATTCAGAAAGGAGAGTATGCTGTGCCTCCGGTCACCCGGTCAAGTCACCATTCAGGCCCTGATGTTTGCTCTCCTCCTTATCTGAGCCACCACTTACCAATCTCTAGGCACTATCAATTCCCAGGCGATTTAGAAGATCTTAATTTAATTCTAAAAATCATAACCTGCTCAACACGCTGGGCAGGTTCAGCACACGCGCATGCACGCTCACAGGCACGCACACACGCACAACCCATCTGCTTCTGAGTGGCTCTTGTATGTTCCCACAGGTGATTCTCAAATCCAGTTAGGAAATTTTACCTGTAACCTCCCCCGTTTGCTCTGAGTTTAATGAAGTTCCACTTCTTCTTTATCAAATGACTGTTTGTTACAAATTCTTAAATAACAAAACCAAGGTTATAATCTGTCCTTCTAAAAGCCTATCTTTTCACTAGATCTATCTGCCTATCTCAACATTTATATTTGTTTTGAGTGTTTGCCTATAAGTCAAAAAAATTCTGGAGTATTTTAATTAACGAATCGTTACGTAGGGCTGGTTGTGGCTCCGGGACAGAGAGCTTGCCCAGCACACACCACAAGGCCCTGGGCCCCATCCCTAGCACCAGGGGGGAACCATCAGGTAAGAATGTAATGTCGTTTTGTACTGGTTTTAAAAATATGGGCAACACAGCCAAACTGCAACGTAGGTTTTAAAAATAATACTTTAACTTAGAGTTTTCTTTTAGGCAATATGCAAAACTGAAACACAGTTTTAAGGTCATTTCTTCCATAATAACCTTTCCTTTAATACTGGCTGAAATACTTCCCTATCTTTCTTTTACTTGCCGATTTTTATAATATTTTAAGTAATTTTTAAACATCTCTGAACTTTTTGGAAGGGTCCCGGGGAAGGAACCCTGGGACCCTTGCATGCTAAACACACCATACATAGCACAGAGCTACATCCCAGCCACGACAATGAGGCTTAATGTCAAGAAAATTTCATAGGTTATTTCGATAGTTTCAAGTTTCACTATTTAAAATTTGAGGCTTTTAACAAGTTTGAAGACGTTTTAAAAATTTAAAAATATCTTTTATCATCAGGAAATAAAAACATCATTTGCTTTGCTCCCTCAATGCTTTTCAATTTTTCCACCTAAAACCTGACCTGCGTTGTGTGACATCTGACCTCTGCGGAGAAAGCACAAGGATCTCAGCGGGCATGCCCGTGATCACCTTGGGACGGCACGCGGGCCTGCTTGCAGGTGGCCTTTCCTCGGAAGAGTTCTGCTTCTGTTAAGAACCATCTGGTGCAGCGACCTGGCCATATTCCTGCCACTGTGGCCTGCGGCAGGAGCTCGGCCTCTCTGGGGCACAGCTTCCCCTGGGGCGCCCACAGCAGCTTCTCATCAGAACCCAGAGGTGCCAAGGTGGACTTCAGTAGAAACTCAGTAAATGCCACCTGTCACCTGGGAGAGGCCCAGGGAGCTGGTGTTCACTGTGGAGGTGAAAACGCAGCTCGGCCGCCAGCCTGGAAGTCCCCACGTGGGCTGCTCCTTCGGTTATCTGTCTACGCGGACATTCAACCACTCTGTCTCTTTCTGGCATCCAACGAGTGGATTCTGAAGTAGCTACAAAGCCCAGATTTCCACGTGAGCGTGATCTGCTCAGCACATCGGTATGAACTTACAGACCCTGGGTCTTGTCCTATACAACTAAATCCCAAAGTAAAAGAAGAGAAAGGGGTATCACAGAAAACACTGGGCGCAGACGAGAGTGGACAGAACGGTACAACGCGCCCCACGCGCACAGGGCCCACGTTCCGTCTGTGGTCACCCCCGTGTCCCTCCCCCCAATCATCCTGAAGCAAACTCCAGACAGCGCATTTCATCACGAGACTGTGAGACTGAGCTTAGTCCGGCGGCACGGGCCTTGGCTCCCGGCACTCGGGCGGCTGCAGGGCCGAGCCCACCTGGGGCAACTTAGTGAGACTCTGCCTCAAAGTCAAGACCATAAGATGGGCTAAGAATGAAGCTCATGGCGACGGCTCCGGGGTTGACGCCAGTCCCCCTACCCCCCACCCCCCCAAAAAAAAGACCTGTAGGCTGTTTTAAAATGTTGTCCTTACATCTTTGATTTAAAAGCTGGAAGAATGATTTGCTATGGGAGATTCTGCGTTTATCAGAAAAGCCTCTACTAAAATTCTTCCAGCGCTTCCCCCACCTGTCGCTGGCGGCCGTGAACCGTGTGCACGGCTCAGCGGACCACGGCGTGTGCCACGGGCCGTTCCAGGGAACCTAGGGACACAAACCTGTTCAGGCTGAGCAGTGCGCAAGGAACCTGGACACCGGGAAAAGTAGTTAGGGGAGTTTCAGTTGCTAAAAAACAAAGAAAAAGAAAACACACTAATGTGCCAAGAACAGATTACAGCAGATGTTGGCTCCCTAAGCTTCGGGATGGCTGGGTGGGCAGATGCCCGAGGGGCAATCAATACCCGTTTGCCCCGTATGTGGGCCATGAGTGAGGGCTGTGTGGCTGCGGCCCCTAACCTCCCTCCAGCTCGGCAGCATTTCTCTCTTTGAGAAGATGCCACTGGGGCGTCTTGGCCTCTGCTCCTCTGGCCTAGCGCAGTTGCTGAGGAAGGGTCCGTCTTCCCGCCCAAGCGCGTACGCAGCTGAAGCCACAATGTAATCATTTATGCCCTTGCACCCACAAGGTAAGACCCCAAAGCAGCAGGCCAGGCAGGAGTGGCCCAGCGGGCGAGGCCGAGTCTGCCTTGTGGCCCCACAGCTGCTCCCAAGGGAACCATCCAAGATGACCACACGGGTGGGAGGAACAGCCCAGCAGGTAGAGCACTTGCTGGGCAAGTGCAAGGCCTGAGTTCAATTCCCCAGCACTGCATCAGCTAGGAGTGGTGGCGCACGTTTGTGAATCCAGCACTCGGGAGGCTGACGCAGGAGGGTTGCCTTGTGCTGCAGGTCAGCCTAGGTTACAAGGTGAGTTCAGGACCAGCTTGAACAATACAGTGAGACTTTGTCTCAAAAAAAAAAAAAGTTAAGAATCTTCCCCCATCATTCTTCTGTCTCTTAAGTAGCTTGCTCTGTTTTGTGGTAGAAAATAAAACCCAGGGCCTCGTGCATGCTAGGGGAGCCCCCCGCCCCACCCCGAGCCACACCCCGCTTTCCGTCACGCAGCTTGTTATGAGCTGAACGCGTGTTTACTGGCTGCTGTCTGGCGGCCCCTTGGACTGCCCCCTCCCGGAAGGCAGGGATCTTTTTATCCACTGGAGAACCCCAGCATCCCACTCAAGGCCCCTCCCAAATTTTTTTTCTTAATATTGAATCGGTAATACTGTTTTCAATCACCTTTAAAAGCTGCAGTCTTATCCTCTAACTGCACAGAATGAGCTGGGGTTCAGTGTGTAGGACCCAGGCTGAGCCACAGCTGCAAGCCTGCCTTCCTTAGCCACACACCCTCAGGTGGAGAAGCCTGCTTCGTTCTGATAGCGCACGCCAGCTTTGCTCCTGATGCTCTGAACTGCTGCTTGACACCTAACTGGGGGGTGGGAAGGGCAGGCTGGAGGCCTGGGCTGCGGCCCAGCGATCTCTGCTCTGCCCTGGGCGCTACGAGGCGTCAGTCACTGAAGTTCCCTCCCCTGTACGGGCGCAGCCTTCTGCTCCAAGATGCCCTGTCGCTCAAGCCTGCAGGCCGCCACGTGAGCCAAGCGGCGTGCACGGCCTCCTGCCCTCCGGCCTCTGGGTGCCAGCCCTGGAGCTGAGGCCTACTAGGACCGTTGGCCTACAATCCAGGACCTGACCTTGGAGCCCCTCTCTGGGGGTGATGCTCTGCCACAGAGCAGAACTCCACTCACTGGGTCCTGAACGTCACTGACGTGCTGGTCACAACAGCAGCTGCCTGCGCAGAAACTGTACGGCCCTGGGAAGAGGGGAGTTAGCAGGTGTGAGTGGGCACCTGGGAGTCATGCTGTGTCTACTAAGACAGGATTCTGGCAGCGTTTCCCCACCAGGGCTGAGGATGGAACCTGGGGCTCCATACATGCTAAGCACATGCTCTGCTGCTGAGGAGCACCTGGCCACTTTCTGTTTGTTTTAAATTTTGAAACAGGATCTTGCAAAGTTGCCCAGGCTGGCCTTGATCCTATAGCCCTTCCGAGCAGCCGGGACTAGAGATGTGTGCACAGTCCAGTCCCGGGCCTCTTGCCCCCAACCTCACACGCGGTCTTCGCTCCAAAGTGTCTCTCTGGCCTGAGTTCCCTGTAGCTGACACACGTGTTCTCTCAGCAGAGCACCGGAAGGCAGTTTCCTTCAAGCAGGCTTTGGCATTCGCTCCCCCAGCAGGCGGAATTTTTTTTAAAAAGTCCTGTAATGGTAAGAAGTTGACTCCTTCTAGCAGATGACTTTAGAAAGGCAAGTTTGGCTTGCCTCTAACTCTACCAAGTGGAAGTACAGTGGGTCTAGCTAATGGCTGCATAATTTATTAATACAAGGGCAAATTATTAGCCTGAAGGGAGGGCCCGGTGGCCAGACCGCCGCCCGCCCTCCCTGCTGTGACCCTGCTGTCACGCAGTCTACAGTGGCTCTAAACAAAGCGCCTGCAGAATGAAGCAGAGGTTCAGGACAAGGCGACTCAAGGCAATGTGGAGTGGCGTTTAGCTCTCAGGGGGAAGAAAAGAAAAAACAGAGCTCTAGACTTTTGCGCAAATCATGACTTTTTTCCTTTAAAAAATTACGGAACAGAAGCTGCTTGTCAAAGGTCAAACCACCTGCATATGAGTGTCCATAACAATGTTACTCACAGCCGCTCCAAACCAGAAGCATTCATCACCTGGCAAATGGGAAAACAAAGCCAGGTCTATCTGCCCGGCGGCCATAAAAAGGCTGAAGGGCGCTGGGGGGCGGTACCGAGTGGCGAGTGCTGGCGGACCTGCGAGGGCACTGGGCCCCATCCCCCGCGGCACAGTGAAGCTCTGACATCAGCAACGGAACGATGATCCCCAACCAGGATGCCGAGCGCAAGAGGTGGTACCCAGAATGCTGACTGCCTCATGAGGCCTTCGGCACACAGCGACTGCAGTAGGCCCGTCCTCAGAGGTGCAGCCCGGGTGGGCGGTCACCTGGCACTGGAGGAGCAGAAATCTAGGAGGATGGGAATGGGGGCGCCACCCTCCTGGGTGGCCACACGTTCTGGGCTTAGGTTGTGACGGCGGTAGCAAGACTTTGCCAGATACCCTAAAACTCACTGAATCAGACATTTTTGACGTATGAGTTACATCTCAAGGAGTTTTCAAAGAATATGCTTTAAGGAAAAATGATTTTTTCTATCCTTTGATGTCTGAAGAAGTAGCCTGCTTCCCATTTCCCGGTTCTGCCCACCACTGGCCGCCACGGGTCGCTGGGGAGGGGACCCGGACAGCACAGGCCCCCTTCTGCCCACGTGAGGGGTGCCTTCTTCTCCTTCACAGGAAGGGACCCCACCAGTGGCCATGAGCGCCTTTTTCAGATCTACTATCCTGGGTTACAAGAACTTCATTTTACCCTGATATTTTCCAGAAAATTGACCATTCTCAGGAAAATAGGCTGAAAGATATTTGATTAATCTGAATAAGTACATTTCTAGTTTAAGTATGCACTCTACAGTTCTTTAACTCTCATCACTTTTTGTTTAAAAAAAGTTTCATTATATTGTTCAACTATCCACTATGCTCCTCCAAGGTTCCTCAAGGCTGGGCAGGCCTGTACCAGCCGGGGACCTGTTGGACACCAGGCCTCACGCCGGAGGTGAGCCTGGGCTGGCCGAGAAGCTCCATCACCACGTGACCGTCTGAGCTGTGCCTGCCGGTGCTCCAGTGGCCACAGTGATTCCCACGGAAGCACCGGCCGTACCCCCAACTGCACACGTGAGGGGTGCAGGCTACCCAGTCCTTATGACGGTCTCAGGCCCAGTGGCCAGAGGTGGGAACGAGGTGACGGTGCCAGTGCCACCCCCTCCTCACCATGCCCCCGCCCCATCCGTGGAACACCTGTCTTCTCTGAACCAGATTCCTCGTGCCCAGAAGTTTGGGGATCCCTGCTCTAGGACGGTTTCTGCGTTGGTTCCTCTAGGACATCCCCCATTATGAAGGGGATTTCCTATAGGTACTTGTTCCAACAGTGCTTTTCTGACAGCATTCCTGTTGAGCTCTCAAAAGAGCTCAAATAATCGTATTTTCAACACTAAATCTAATCAGCGACTCAGCACACAATTAGTGACTTACTCTCATGTTCAAAACAACACGAGACCGAGCAGGAAGAAAGTCTCCAATCCTAGCTCATTAGCCAGAAAGCACCCATATACCTGGTCCATGGCAGACTCTGGGCATGCATATATAAATGAATCCGTGAACAGAGGCGGCCCGTCTTGGTGATGCGCAATGCCGAAAGGTCAGGTGACGGCCACAAACCGTCAAAGTACACAGACGCTAGTGCGGCTTGCAGGCTAGAAGGGACACCTGAGCAAAAGCAGAAAAAGATCCAATTTGGACTACGAGTGGAAATCTAAGGAATCTAATAAACTAGCTTTGTTTTGGTGTTGGCTATCTGGTGTGTTTCACATTACTAATTTCCTTCTTTTTTTTTTTTGGTTTTGCTACTTTGTTTATGAAAGAAGTCTTTACTCAAACTTTGTGTGTGTGTGTGTGTGGTACTAGGGATCAAACCCAAAGCCTCACTCCCAGCCCAGTTTCTATATTTTATTTTGAGACGAGATCTCATTACTTTGCTAAACTGCCTATTCTAGAATCCAATTTGTGATCCTCCTGCCTCAGCCTCCCAAAGTTCTAGGATTACAGGCCTATGCTACCAGGCCCAGCCGGATCTGTTAACTTTTAGGATTACTCAAAAATAATTCTCTCTAAAAACTGACAGTCAACGTCTCTCAAATCTGTCTGCACATCAAGTGAGTAGTACACGGCTTTTGTTTCACTTGTGTGGTTGTTTCTAATCCTAGAAAGGTGGAATCCACTAAGACGCACTCGACCGGACGCAGGAATCTGAAATTTCAGAGGCGCCTAGGTATACTATTAAGTTTTAGTTCTAACCGCACCAGTGACTCATTTGACTATTTAAAATCAAGTCACATCCTCTTCCTCATTCCCAACCAGGTTCCTTCGCTCCTTCCCTGACTCAGGTGGTTCTTACGCACATTAACATCTGAGAATCACTGCCGTGACAGGAAGGTCACAAGCAGGAAGCTGAGAACACATCTACAGCTCTACACATAAGGCCAGAGCTCCTGCCTACACGCTAGTCCAGCTGGGGAGTCACCTCTTCAAGTGAGAGGCATCGTTGGATGCTGCCACACGAAAGAATCTCTTCTCATAAAAAAGAAAGTTTCATTCCAATGACCCTGAGGAAGAAATGCCAGCAATGGAAATAGTAAACATGCTCAGTGTGTGGGGAAATGGTTGGTATTCAGCAAACAGCAAGTCATTTATTGACTTGGCAAGGCGCCCTTGGACTCTGGCGCACCGTTAACTCTTCGCTACCTGGGAGCAGACGGACCGTACGCCAACGTGGCTGAATGTCGCTGAGCCGTCTCTCCGCCACCTTGCTAAGGTCTAAGCTGGTGACTGTAGCCCGCGATGGCGCGGAGGTGACTGGACTGGGTGGTGGCCCCTGCCACTCCGGGGGACGCTGTCTCTTCCTCCTTGTCCCTGCATGAGAGGATGAGAGGCGCAAATCCAGCACAGAGGCCAGGGATGGTGCCCAGGGCTAGAGTGCTTGGTGAGTAGGCTGGCTCCCCCGAATCCGGCTTTTTAGGGAGCCTGGAGTCCAGCAGAGACAGACTTACGCAGACAAGACAAAAAAAGAGGCAGGCAGGTAAGCGGGGCTGGGATGTAGCTCAGTGGGAGAACAGCTGCTTAGCATGTGTGAGGCCCTGGGTTTCACCCCCAACACCAAGACAAGAATGAGTAAGTGGTAAGAATGATACCGCAGGCAGCAGCCTAGAAAATCAAGCACAGCAGACTGCTAATACTGAGAAGGCCTTGTGGGGCGCTGCAGGCAGAGCGGGGGAGAAGGCCGCCCAGGCAGCCAGGCGGAGGGGAGCCCGCAGCAGCCTCGCAGGCACCAGCGGGGAGCTACCCCAGAGCTTCTTCCACTGATTTTAACTGTGTGCACAGAAAAGCATGGGTCTGAGCTGACCTCAGGCTTCCTCTGACCTTACCAACCAGGAGACCCACTTTGAGGCTGGTAGGTTGGCCCTGTTTGTGAGCAATGTCCCAGTAATGACGTCCACGGCCGCATGGCCCCGGAGGCCCGCAGCTGGGGAGAGGGCCTGAGAGGAACACCAGGTGGAGCTGTCATTGTTACCTATCAGGGAGACCAGTGCTGAGCAGTGCTGGCCAGGAAGGGCGAGGAGGTGTCGCTGGGGACAGGAGCTGAGGAGGGGCAGGCGGAACCCGAGAGCTCAGGACAGTGGCCTCGGAGCAGGGTGGTCGAAAGGAGAGCGGCCATCACTGAGCTATGCCACAGACCGCACATGTGCCAGGATGGATGCAGCGCCCGCGGGCCACCTCGTGCACAGACACCAGCCACTGCGGGTGCGGTGCGAGCGGGTCCTCACCACGGCCCCCAAAGGTCAGGCATCATTAGTATTAATAACATCATCCTCAGCCAGCTGCAGAGACGCTGCACACCGGGAATCCCAGCACCCTGGGAGGCTGGAACAGGAGGACTGCGAGTTCAAGGCCAGCCTGGGAGATGCAGTGATGTGGTCAGACCCTGGATCAAAGTAAGCAAAAAGGGGCTGGGAAAGTAGCTCAGTGTAAAGGCCCTGGGTTCCCAGTAACGAAAAGAAATCACGGTCGTATTACAGACTGAGGTTGGAAAGACCTGAGGCAGTGAGACATAACCGGCATGCAGCAGTCGGGCTGTAACTCAGCCCCATTCATTCCTGAGACCCTGCAGTGGACTCCCAGCGCTCCCAGCAAGCCAAGATGAGTATCCAGCGTAACGAAGGGTCGGTTTAAACGTGAGCATGCTGCTAGGTCACCTTAAAGTTTTCCACTTAAAAATAATCGCACCAGCAGTGCACAGCCACATTCTGGCCCAAAGGACTCTGGGACTGTGAAGAACAGGCTGCGGCTGTCCCCCTTGCCAGCTTTCCCCCGACCACAGGCTGGTGGTCTGCCTGCTGCCGGCTTTCTGTATGTTTTCACACATATGAAAGAAAACACGTGCTATTCCGCATTCACACGTTATTGGTTTAGGTTCTCTGTGCTGTGACAAAATCCCTGACAGAGCCCGTTCCCCGAGGAGGGGTTTCCTTTGAGTCCCAGTTCCGGGGTGTCAGTCCCTAGCCGGCCGGCTTCCTGCCTTCCAGGCTTGTCCTGGGCAGCACCGTCCCGCAGAAGGGCTCAGCAGAGAAGAGCTCCTTGCCCGTGGCACCCGGACGGCAGAGAGAGTGAGGAGCCCCGGAGGAGGGAGCCAGGGACCACATGGTCCGCACAGTCCCAGTCCCACGATCCCTTCTTTCAGGCAGGTCCCTTAGGCCGTCAGCAGTGTAGTCAGGTTACAACCTCAGCAGCAGCTGACCCGCTGGCAAAGTCAGACCCTCAGGATCCAATCCCTTCCCCAAAGCCAACGGGCCACCAAGCCCGCAACACAGTGGACCTTTTAGGGACGTCTGGACCCGACTCTGACACACGTGCTGCTGTCACCGTTTGGGATAAAGCCTTTCCAACACACCGTCCTGGCAATGTTTCACGCAGACATCCCTTTTTCAGTCAGAACACACAGATCTATTCTTTTTAGTGAGGCGACTTTTTTGCTTTTACATATATGTTTTTAATTTTTGAGATAGGGCCTCAATAACTCGCCTAGGCCCATCTCACACTTGCGATTGTCCTGACTCAGTCTCCTGTGTAGCTGGGACGACAAGTGCCTGCGACTGTGGCTGGCTCCTCCTCTTTTCTGTCTGCTCTGCGTCACGGGGGACTGAACCCGAGGCTCTGCACGCGCCAGGAGCGTTCGCCCCGAGCTGCGTCCCAGACCTAGTCTGTAAACACTGTGAATCGATCCTTGATCACAGCCCATAGTTGCAGGAAGCAGCGCGATTAACTTCTCTCTTTCCGGGGTGGAGTGATTACATCACAGTTTATTACCAGGGCACCTCCTTAGACACTTATCATTGCTCGACCTCGGAGGCTCCGGCTCCTTTTGTATTCTTATTAACATGTCACAGGTGTGGGGGGTATAGCTAAGCGGACTCTGCTCATTCCCCAGCACAAGAATACATAAACAGAACGCAACATGAAACACGCTGCTGTGAACCGCTGCCGCCCCGAGCCTCAGGCGCACGAGTCCCGCCCCTCTGGCTGTCCCCTGGTGCGTCATCGGCTTTTCCGCCTCCCCTCCCAGCCACCTAACCACCGCCTGCTTCTCCTGAAGAGCCCAACCCCTACAGCGGCCCTGTGGGAATGACAGCGTGTGGTGCTCATCTATCTGTGTCCAGATAAAACACAGACCGTATCTTACGTGGGAGGGCAAAGCAAAAATGACTAAGTCCTAAACCACTTGGTTTAGGTTAAGAGAGTCACCAGTGATTCTATTAAATTACTTCCACATTAATTGCTCGTTTGAGAAGATTATGCCTCATAGAACCTTTCCTCTTAATCTTTGAGAAACAGATTTAATGCATAATTTTGATATATGAAAGGCTCGACATGAAACGATTTTGCTCAAAACCAAGCATTTTTTAAAGGAATGCTTAAGTAGAAAGTACTGAAATTTTACAGCATATATAATTGAATGCCGTGGATCCCAGAAGGCAGAAATGGAATAAAAGAAAAGGAAAAAATCTTAACTATATCAGGATAATGGGAACACTCAGAGCGCCCGGAGTCGAAGGCAGTTTACTAACATTCCAGGTCTTTTCTTACTATTGTTAAACTGGTAACTAAAGTCTTATAACACAAGAAGCAACAGCAAAACGTCTGCAGGCCAGGCAGCCTGAGCCTGTTTTCCCCGCTTCCTGGGAGACAGAAGCCAGCCTGCAACTGAGGGAGACCCTGTCTCAAAATCAAATGCCAGAAAGAACACAGCTGTGACTCTGTGTGGCAGAGAAGCCTCTGGTTCAGTCGCCCAGCTACCCTCAACCCCGGGAAAAAAATCGACTCCTTGTATTTAAAATTATGTTTCTACATAACATACTTGAAAAATGTGTTAACAGTGGTTATCTCTGGGTGGTGGTGTGAGTTCAACAGTTCCTATTCCTTACCTTTTTCTGAATTTTTCAATTAAAAAAACAATAGAATATACGCTTGTTTTCTTAGAAAATTTTGAAGTAATGCAATGAATTAACATATGCATGAAATGACTAGGTCTCTTAACTGGAGTCTCTTAACATTTCACCACGTGATTTTTTATTTAAGTAGCTATCCAGATGCATTTTTTTTTAATTTAGAAGATGAAAGGTAGGCTTCGTCGCACACACCTGTAATCCCAGCTAAGGGGGACGCAGGAGGATTGCAAGTTTGACCCTGGGAAACTTAGCAAGACCCTGCTTCAAAAAATTCTTTTTTAAAGGGCGTGGGATGTAGCTTGGGGTGTAGCAGCGCCTGCCTCCTGTGAACAAGGCCTTGTAGATGTCCCGCACCACAAACAAAACGCTGCTTTGACGGGAAGCAATGAAATACATAAAACCCTGGGTAAAAAAAACATAACAAAAACCAAAACCTTACAATGTGTAAACAAACACAACATCTAAAGCAATTCACTCTAGTTCTGTCGGGTCGACACGTGAACTACATTTTTATCTACTAATAAGTTCAGTTTCCTTTGTCAAATCACCAATATTCTCCTAACATAATTTAGCAACATTAAGTTTTCAAAAAAAGCTTATTCTTGTCATTTCTAAAAAAAGAGAAGGGAGAGAGGAAGCCGTGCTTAGTGGGAAAATTGCGACACAGTTTGTAAGTAATTTTTGCTTCATATTCTTTCCAGCCACTTCTCCTCCACGCAGCCTGTAATATCTCCGTGGGAGAAACACAGCGCGCCGCGCCATGTCCCTAATTTTTCCTCCAGATAGTGTTTACAAAGCAGCACTTAGGGGTGACTCTGGATTTAAGGTTATTAGCCAACTTTAGTGTCCACTTGCCATTAAGGACAATTGGTAATTTTAACAATCAATGAGAGTTTATTTTAGGAGAAAACTTACTGAAATTCGCAGGAAATAACCTTTTTGTTCCAAAACAGCTGTCATCGAACACCATTATATCTATAACAATTAAAATGATCTTTGGTGACTTTTAGCATCTGGCATGGCTCCATTATTGTTCAGTTAAATATTTTTCAAGTTTGCTAGGACTTTTGCCCACTGTGTGCTCATGCCCCTTTTATTGTCAGTGTGCATCTTAAAACTCACCTCTGTGACATGACTTGTTTGTCCTGTGGGAGAGAGTGTTAATTTCTGCAGCAAACTGCTCGAGAAATTAAGAGATATTTATTAGGAAGTCTCAGCCCATTGTCTACACGATATGATTACGATTTATTCCGCTATATTTGGCAACAACCGCCCCCTTCTTTCTATTTCTAGGCTCCTGCAAAAAAAAAAAAATTCCCTGTTTTAAAGAAATTAGCTAATGAGCAGCAGTACACAAAGCTAAAGAACACAACACAAAAGGCACAAAGGACAATCCAGGTCTCATTCTAAAAAACGTGATCGAAAATGGTCCAGAAAATTTCCAAGTTGAGGTCACCCACAGCATCACTGTGGGGAACCTGGTTGTCAGATACAGAACTGAACTAAAAGGAAAGACACTTCCCATCCATCCAAAAAAGAAGTCCGGAGAGAAAAAAATTTAACAACCTACCCTAATAGCTCACTTAAATCAAAATTCACATGTATTTATTTCATTGTGAGAGGTTTTTATTCAAATAAAAATGTATTTGGAAAATATCACTCATTATGTAAATCTATCATCAGTGAAATTTCCTCTACTCTCTGTTTTTCTGAACTCTTGCAAGCCAATAACTAACCTTTTGGATTAAAAAATACTGGAAGTAATTTATAAGGGCCAGTAGGGTGAAACTGATTCAACTTCCTTCAAAAATGTACAGAAATACAAAGAAATTTGAGCTTTGTGTGATACCTTTTGGGTCTGGTCAATTTGTACAAATTGTTTTTATATAAACTGTGATGAATAATTTTATTCCTGAAATGTCTGAACTCCTCAATTCACCTAATCAAATCCTGGACAGTTTTTGAAGAAAAACAGTAGCTAACAAAATTGTTCTCCTCCCTCTTCGCAGTTGGAAACTGAGGGTGTGCAGGATACTGTTTAAAAAGCAGGACACAAAATCAGCTTCAATCGAATTTAAAATTGACTAAAAGCTTACTCCAATTTGTTAACAAATCTTAGCACTGGGGAGCAGAAGACGATTTTTAAAAAATATACTTTGTGGAATTTTCAGAGATTCCAGTTTTGCTTCTACTGTAGTTAGGAAACTGAGTAAAGGTCAAACCTGGGGAAGAAAATCTTATCAGTTATGAAAGTGTAAACAAAATATGCACTGAACACCGAGTTATTTGAAGGAATTAAAAAAAAAAAAGAACTCCCTAGTTTTGTAAAATAATCTGGATCCCAAGCTGTTCCCCTCCTTGGTGGAGCCCACAGTGTATTTTGGATCCAAACCTGGAATGCTGCAGACAATGCAAGGCCAGGCAGGAACTGCACCTGTATCCTGACGCGGTGCCCAGGCACGGTGCCACCGAGTTGACAGTCACCCCAAACTGGGAAAAGGGATGAAAGCCTACTTTCCACTTACTGCTGTGCACAGAAATGAAAGCTTTATCCCTGGCCCAAATCTAACAGATTTTGCCTAATAGTAATTACTATTAATTAGGTATTTCTTCGAGTGGTAAGTGGGAACAAAGTACTGCAGAATAGCACTCAGGCTACTGATGAAAACATCAGCAATCTGGATTAAACTGCATTTACCTTGTGAGACTGGAGAATTACTCCACCATTCTTCCCAAAACTGAGACTCGTACTCAGCAGAGAACATTGTGTATTTGAGGGTTTGTTTACCTAGGGCTTGAGGTGGGGCTGGACTGGGCTTCAGCAGGATTTTCTGAAAGACTGCATTTGCATTATGGCAATTCAAAAAAAGGGGGCATCTTCTTCACAGGAGAATACGAAGCAATAAATGTAGAAAGCTGCAAAGTCTGGAGTTGGAGGCAGATTAGGCAAGGGATGTTTGGTATTAGAAAAAAAAACCCTGAAAAATCAAATCATGATTCAACAGATTTCCAGCAAAAGTAATGAACATTTGGAACAAACTATCAGCATAACTTTTTAAAAATCATCAGAAGCTGGAAAAGCCCAGCAGGGGGACAAGGAGGCATGGGACCGAGAGGGAAGTGAGCATGTGACAGGCAGGGGACTTTGCCATCACTCCCACTGTCTCTGCAGAAAACTTCAAACTACGAGGAGAGGACGCGAGACTGCAATTTAGCTTTGTCCAGATGAGATCTTTTGCTGGTGTTTTTCTCATCTCCCCCGACTGTGTTGGTTTCTTGGGCATATTTCACAGTAGAAAAAAATCCTCCCAGTACCTCACAGCTGATCTGAAAAAACTGAAAAGGAAAATATGTAAAACTATTCCCAGGCATACAGGTAGAAGAGAAACTGAAAATCAATATTCACCTTTGCGTCTTAAATTTCTTTTTACAAGATTAATTATTCTTATTTTAACTGACCATGTGGGTTACAGTGTGGTAATTCGATGTATGTATCCAGTGGGTATTAGATTAAGTCGCCGAGTTAGCTTTTCCATGTCCTTAAACATTTAAAACATGTTTCGAGTAACCTACAATATCCAGACACATACATCTTATACTCCGACAGAAGCACTCTGGGCTTCTTTAAAATATGATGCTTCTGGGCTACGGGTGTAGCTCAGTGGTTACAGAGCTTGCCTGGCAAGCCCAAGGCCCTGGGTTTGATTCCTCAGCACTACATACACGGGGCTTGGTTGGGCACGCCTGTAATCCTAGTACTCAAGAGGTTGCAAGAGGACTGCTGTGAGTTCAAGGCCAGCCTGGGCTACAGCGTGAGCTCAGGATCAGTCTGACTGGAGAGTGAGACCCTGCCTCAAAAACAAAACAAAACAAAACAAAAAACCCAACGCTTCCTTGGTACCTACTTTTTGCAGTAATCCCAGCGTGATGAGGAACCCGAGTCGCTGAGTCTCCTGCAGTCTTTCCGTCTGCTCACCAGACTTCGAGCTGCACTGGGCCTTGCTGTCCTTACTGGTGTGCTAACACAACCCAACGCTTCCTCACACAGGATAAATAATATTACACAGGTGTGCGTCGCAAGCGCTACTCGGGCCACAGCAGTGAGTAATCCAGAAGTTCCCATTCTTAGTGTCCATCCCCCCACCCCCCAAAATGTTAGTAAAGGTTCTAACGGTCTCTGCGGTAGTATCAAAAATACATTTCTAGTTTAGAAGCATTATTTGTTTCCCAGTAATTTTCCACACGCCCACCCCCACCTACCGGCCAGCTCCGGAGCTCCGCGAACCCATCTCTCTACTGGAGCGTGACTTTTCCCTTGTGACCCTTTAAGTAAATTCTAAGATTTTTTCCCATAATTAATTAATCTCAGAAATCAAAATGAAACATGTCACCAGGGTCTTATTTAAAGCCAAAAAAATTATTGGCTACCCTCCAGCCTTCCTTCTAAATTAAACAACCTAACCACTATCTCAGTACGCTCACTTCCCAGGGCAAGCCTTTCCTCCTCAGCGAGCCGGTGTGTCCGGCTCTGACGCCACCCCTAGGCTGGGACCCGGCGAATGCTTTCTTTCAAGTCATTTCCCTCTAAAATGTCTACAGTCAGGTGCTCTACAAAATAAATAAATAAATAAATAAAAGACACAAGGAGAGCAGTGAATCTCCCCATCCTCAGCAGTGCAACTGGGCCACTTTCTTTTTCTTTTCTCCTCCTCTGTGGGGCGGGGGCGGCCCTGGGACAGGCTGAAGGCCCGCGCGTGCAGCCTGCGCCCTGCTGCCCAGCACCCCAGCCCCTCGGAGTTTTATTGTTTGAACGATCCCAAATATAACAACAGCTCAAAATCTTTTCTCAAAGTCCAACTCTTCAGGCCTGGCACAATTTAATGTACAACCACATCTTTATGATTTGCAGATAGATTGCCCGAATTACACTTTATCTTGGGTGACTCAGCTCCTCACCGTGGCCACCGAGCCAGGGTCAGACACGTCTTGTCAAATCAGGGTGGTGTGCGTGCGTGTGTGTGTATGTGCGTGCGTGGGTGCGGGGAAGGAATTCAACACCCAAGCCAAACTCGGCCTCCCCCTACCTGGAGGACTCTCTTCTGAGCCGGAGAGTTTCCCACCTGAAAACCAAGCTGGGCACCTGCGCGTCTTCCTCCCCTAGCCCCCTCCCGGCTCGCTCCTGTCTGCCTTCCTTCCCAGGGGACAGGCCCACCGGGCCTCAGCCAAGGGCCGCTATGCAGCAGACCGGCAGGCTGCCTCCCGTCCAAGCCTCACTGGGGTTCATCCCCTGCTTAGGCGACGCTGATGGGGCCGTGGTGCCCAGTGCACCCCAGAAGCCCCCAGCGCTGCTCTGGCTCCACACAAAGCCGCTCCGCAGCTGCTCGGAGCGCCTGGTGCCCAGCAGCCCAGCCCTCCCCGCCCTCTGTCCCTCCTCTCCCTCTCCCCTGCCTTCATCCCTCCTCCTCACAGCCCGCTGGGCGCTCATCCTGCCCACAACCCGGCCTCCTTCCAGCTCCGGCTCCGGCTCCCTGCCTCCGTTCTAGGTCCTGCTTCCCTCCCTCTCTTTCATTCACTTGCATTTTCTTTTTTCTTCACCCAAACCAGCGATCATTACATCACACACGTTCACTGCCGAATTTCCGTGTAAAGCTGGTGACCTGGTGAGTGTGTGCTGACGGCCTCTGGGAGAAAGCAGGGTTCTCCCTGCAGCTTACCAAAACAAGACACAAGAAGTACCAGGGAATCTCCCCGTCCTCAGTGGTGCCACGGGGCCGTTTCCTTTCCTCTCCTCTCCGGAGGAGGGCGAGGTACTGACCATCTTGAACGCAAGTAGCAGGACCGGAGGAGTGGCACAGTGGTCAAAGCACTTGCCTAGCATGCGTAAGGCCCTGTGTTCAATTCCCCAGTAACACACAAAGCCGGGTGCAGTGGCACACACCTGTATTCCCAGCACTGAGGAGGCTGAGACGGGAGGATTGCTGGGAGTCCAAGGCCAGCCTGGGCTACCTAGTAAGTTCAGGACCGGCCTGGGCTATAGAATGAGAACCTGGCCTAACCGCCCCGCCCCCACCCAAAGAAAAGGTCACATATTCTCGGGCCTCCTGGTAGTTTTTTTTTTCTTGTTTTTGAAAGTTTATGATTCTTTTAGGAAGAAAATATCATAAATATTGAAATGCATCATTACCCTTAAGCATGGCTGCCTGATCTAGCAAATCAAAATACAGATGCCTAGCTCAGTCTGAACTTCAGGTAAGCAGCAAGGAACTGTTTAAGTATGTCCTGTGCAACATTTGAGACATACATATATGAAAAAAGTGCTCAGCGTGTCTGTGAAGTTCAAGGTACTTGGCATGTGCACGTGGTGACCATCTGCGGCGCCTGCACGTGCACCTGTGTATGTGGAGCCCGGAAGCTGGTGAGTAGACTCGGGAGCTGCCCATACTCACAGCCACCTCACTGCTGTCCACCCTGGAGCAGATTCCTGCTCCTGAGGGGGTCACGAGAGAGGCCAGGAACTAACAAGACATCGGCTTACTGTGCTGTCCGCCAGCTCTGCTATGAGGCCCCACGCGAGGGGACAGGCCCCTCTTCTCACTCGTGCTGGCTGGCTCCGACTTCAGGTCCCCCAGATGGCCCTCACAGCGCTGCCTCCTGCCTCAGTCTCGAACAAGAAGAGTGCGGACACATCCAATCCCGCCTCCTCACTTGACGCAGGTGCTTATGCCCTGGTAGGTGTTGTACAAGGCAGCGTTTCTGAACCTCTCGGGAAACAGCCTTAGAGCTGTACTGGGTAGAATTTTTTTCTTACTCTTTCATTTAAAATATTTGAAAATATAAATAACTTAGAGTAATGATAAGAGTTAATACTCAGTGGACACTTACCACACTGAGGCAGTATTCAAACACCACGGAATGACTACATCACGCACCTACCTACCCCAACAAAATATGCATTGGCCTAACTCCAGAGAGGAGGAAACTGAGGCACGCAGTAGCCGGGCAGCACCCAGTTTTCCCCGTTGGTAGCACTTCACCCCAGCACGAAGCCTTTGTCACCGCGAATGGACCGCGTGTCACGTGTTACTGGAGTCCCTATCTTACTCCGTGTCCTTTCCTGTCTCAGGGTCCCACCAGGGCCACGTCACACACAGCCACGGTGTCTCCCGATTGTGACGGTTTGTGAGTCTTTTCTAGCATTTGGTGACTGCAACCGTTTTGAGGCAGGCTGGCCACGGGGGAGGTGCGTCTGGGGACTTCCTCTTGGTTACACAGGGTCTCGGTACAGGCCTACGGAGGAAGCCTCACCCGGGGCTGTGGTCACCTGGCTGACACGGCTTGTCAGCTGCCTTTTCTCTTTCCTCCTTGAAAGGGGCATTATTCTCAGGGTGCACTAAGGAGCGGGGAGTTATGACTGAGCTATTCTGCTTAATGGCTTTATTGAGATCCAGTCATACACCATATGGTCCACGTACCTGAAGGGTGATTATTCCGTGCTTTTCAGAATATTCCGCATCCTACAAGCAACGCCAATATCTATTTTAAAAATATTCGCCCCCTCAGAACAAGACCCTACGTGCTAATAATCATCCTGCTGCCCTTCCTCCCGCTCCGTCCTGGCCCGTCACTGCTTTCTGTCTCTGCAGAGTGGCCTATTCTAGACAGTTCATGTGGCGGGAACTACAACGTAAGTGGTGCTTTGTGACCGGCTTCCTTCATTTAGCACCATGATGCAAAGGCTCACGCAACTTACAACAGCATCATGTTTCATCCCTTGTTATTGGTAAACAATGTTCTATCATACGGATAGACCGCGTTCTGCTTACCCATCTGCCGTATTTGGGAATTGCATGTCCCCCAAAGGTCCAAGCTCTGAAAGCCTGGCCTCAGCTTGGCACTCTCGGGAGCCCATGGGAACTTGAAGAGGTGGGGCCTGGTCCTTTGGTCACTGGGGCGCTCCCTTCAAAGGGTCTTCCTCTTCCTCCTTTCCGTTTCCTGGATATGTGGTGAATAGCTTCGCTTCGACTCTCACCGTGTTGAGCTGCCTTTCCATGGGCTCGACAGCAGTGGGCCCACAAGACTGTGGAACAGACCCTCTGAAACAGTGGCCAGAATGAACCTTTTCTCTTCATAAAGTGATTACCTCAAGTCTTTTTTTACTATATTGGAAGGCTGACAGACACACCATCCAGCAACTGACAGACGTTTGAGCTGCTTCCACTTTTTGGCTGTTACTATAATATTGGTATGAACTTCGGTGTACACAATTTTATGTGCAGATATATTTTCATTTCTCCTGGCTAAATACCAGGTGTGGAGTTCCCAGGTACAATCGAGCTATTTTCAAATAAGGAAAACATGGCTGACAAGGCTGCGGGCTGTCACCGCAAAGGCAAATCTATCTGATTACCCTATAAAGCCATAATACACAGCCCCACCTCTGCCTACTGGCAGGTACCCAGACTGTAAGCATGTTGTCTAAGATGAGAGAAAAAAATATAAAACAAACCGAGCTTTGTAAGAGTCTGCCTAAACGTCCAGACCCATAAACCGAAGGTAAATAACAGTTTATATGCATTGAAAAAAATACAAATCCTACACATAGCCAGTTCCTGCAAAAAAGTTGTAACGGCAAAGCTCTGTCCTGCCTCGTTCGTCAAGACTCCAGCAGAGTACACTGTGGAGCCCGCCTCCTTGCTGACTGGCGGACAGGTCAGTTCTGTACCTCGGCTGCTGTGAACACGGCAAGCGGGCAGCTCCTCAGGGCGCCCACCCCAGCTCCTCTCCATCCTCCCAGGGGTGGCTCCACCGACCCTCCGGTGCCTCCAGCTTAGCTCCACGCTGTTGTCCCCCGTGGCTGAAGCCAGTGCCCACGACTGCCAGCCGGGGGCGAGGGCTCCCTGTGCGCGAGAGCCTGGCCAGGGCTTGCTGCCGCGCGCCTTTTGGAAAACAAGCATTTTAACGGATAAGACACACGGCTACAATTATTATTCAGCTCTATCTAAAAAAGAAGGTGCCCTTCCCACACCGACAGCACGGGTGACTCTGGGGGGTGCTATGCTACGCAAACCAGGCAGGCCCAGAGACACACAGTCACAGAGGCAGCGAGTGGGACAGCGGTGGCCAGAGGCTGGGGGTGGGGGGAGGAGGGCAGGCTGGTCTCAGGGCGCAACAAGGGCTGGGCTCCGCGGCAGGGCACGGGTGGGGTGACGAAGGGTGCGCGAGCTAACGCAACCACAGTGACCGCTACACGAGGGGTAAGCATCAAGATCGTCCCGTCGCACATGCACCGTGAACGGGTCCGATCTTTATTTGACAATCACGGCTTTACCGGGCGAGACATTTACCCAGGTTCCCTCTTTGACAGTCTTCTCAGGCTACCACCGTCACTGTTAGGACGAAGTGATGGTAGAACAGGCCGCAGCGACTGCCGTCTAACACAGGGGGGCCGTGACCCTTGGAGGAAGCGTTCGTGAGGAGGAGACCCAAGAGCCGCCCAGCTTCTAGCACTAACACCTGACGCTGGGAATGTGGGGACGGATTGAAGCACAGGAAGCTGAAATCAGGAAGACCACCCCTTCCCCACCAACAAATGTGAAAAATCATCCCTAACTCTGATGAAAACACTTAAACCCAAGTCATTTGCTACCGGTAGCACTTCAACTGTTTTTCTCAAAAACAAGGCCTCAGTCATGCTTTCGTACGTGACGGGCCGTCTATACTGGAACTCCTCAGAAACCTGACGACCTACAAGGCAGGCAGGGGCTTCGTAGGGCTAGTCCCTGAGCAGAGAGTACGAAAAGCGCCAATGGGTCTGTTTGTAAGGCGTAACAGAACTCCAGGGAACAGCGGCAGCAGTGGTGAAGCGCCGATGATGTCTTCTCCGCCCTTTCCTCCTGAAGGATCTATTCCAGAGTCCCCACACACCTGGAGGTCAGCGCCTCCCGGCTGACCGCTAACCACGTCACGTCTGTAACTGCTGCTCGGTCCACGCTGACTTCTGACAAAAAAGATGCACACCAAGCGATCCCACCCTCCGGATGGAGGTCACAGGGTGGCCACTGCGGGGGAGCCACGCGCCACATCCGGGTACCACAGGAAGTTGCTTCTTTAAAGAACATAATCACAGCCCGGCCCTTGGTACCACAGAAGAAAGAGAGAGTGCCAGCAGAGAGCTGCACACGTAGCTCAGCCTCGCATGTACAAGGCTGTGGGCTTGATTCCCAGCGCCGTAAAAATAAAATAAAATTTGGCCAGTAGTCTTAATAGGTGCCTCGGTAGAGACCACGCAAAGCCAGCCAGCAGGCCTGGGAAAGGGTGCTCTTGGCATGGGTCACCTGGGCAATGCACACTCAAATATCAACAACATGCCCAACTCACATGTTAGAGAAGCCCAAATTCACAAGACAGGAAAAAACCTAACTAGGTAAATAAATGACAGCGTGGCCTGGAGCAGGGTGACTTGAAACAAACAATCTCCGCCTGCTGGCAGACGGGGAGGGGCCACAGAACAACAGGGCCTGAGGAAGGCAGGGCCCGCCTTTCCCGCGGGCAGGGGCGAGCAAGCCGACTGGACGAGGTGGAACAGGCCGATGTGCGGAGTATCTCAGACCCGCACGACAGGGATCGCCTCAGCCCCGGGGGAAGCGGCCGGGCCCCACGCAGCCCCATGGCGGTCAGCTCGGTCCTCACGGCCTGGGAGACCAGCTGCTCTGTGCCATGACTAATGCCCACTTCCATGCTTCAGTGCAGCCCCAGAGGACGACCTGCACCACAGGCTCCTCAGTAAGGACAAGGACGTGCCACCTTGCCAGCGCTCCTGCCCACCCAGTGATGCCCATTTCTTCATCTAGCTTTAGATTTGCTTTGCTTTAGGACAAAAGTGTGGGCAGCTCAGATGTCTTTCAGGAGAGCAGGCTGAACCCTGGGTAGCCTGGCACTAGAAGCCGGGACACGGAGCAGCTCCAGCTGCTCACCCCGCGCGTTTCACGGCATCTTTATTCTCTTCAGTGGGGTTCCACCTTGTCCCTTCCGGAGTTCCCCAGACCCCTGGAACGTGGGCAATCGTCCCTCCGCGGGACTAAATGTCTCTCCTCCCGAAGTCAAGCCCAGGGCATTCCAGGAAGGGAGAAAACACACACACACAGAGAGGGTGAGACCGGAATACACAAGGGATGCTCAGGGAGACCGCGAGGAGCTCCGCACAGCCAAGCAAAATGGGAAAGCCCCGAGGAAGAGCAGGCCTAGAAGGGTCGGCACGGAGCGCAGCGGTAAGAGCCGACGTCATGCCCCCACCCGCCGAGAAGACCGTGTTATAGGCGGCACACAGAAAGGCCATCTGGGTCTCAGACTGTGCTTTCCAGGAATACAATAATGCTTGCTTCTTATGGAAAATATGAAAAAACCTATTGGCTTTATTACTGCTACCATTATTATTATAATTTTGGTGCTGGGGATTGAGCCTAGAGCCTTACGTATGGTAAACACAAACCCTACCACTAGGCCACATCCCCAGGTCCCATATGTATGTATATAAAAAAAAAAAGATACCTGTCATCCACTGTCCCACTCCCGGACAGCTTCGCTCGTGATACCTGGGGGCTTCTTTCTGGTTAGTCCCCTACAGTGCTGGGGTGGAGCCGGCGCCCTGCTACGCCACGGAGCCATACCAAGCCTGCGGGTCTGCTTCACAGACGTGTTTACCCGTGTTCAACGGAAGCAGGGCCGCCACACCTGTCACTTCAATGGCATGCTGCGCTCTTCTCGTGCCCTTAACACGTCTCCAAAACGGGAATCGGACGACCACGGTGCGCATTTCCAAGCAGTCCTCTTTACTCAGGCGCTCCGTTAAGCGCTCGCTGTGCGACGGCTGTCCAGGCGTTCTCCCCTTTGTATGGTAAGCATCAATGAATGTTCTTGTACCTACAACTTACATTCATCTCTGATTATTTCCTTGGGATGGTTTCCTGGCCGCAGAATTTTTTCTAAGAATCTCCAAATTCTACTTTGTCAACATTGTTCTTATTAATATTACTGTTGTTATTTTTTGGTTGTTCTGGAGGCTGAACCCAAACCCTGACCACTGAGTTATAACCCCCAACCCTTTCACACATTTATTTTCAGGGCAGCACACATTTCCAGATCTCCATCCAGCTAGCAGGATTCTATATATTTTCCCCCAATACAGTGCCTTCTCTACACCTTAAAAAAACTAATAAGATAATATTTCTATTTTCCGACAGGGTCTCTCTGAACCCAGGCCGAGCTTGAACTTGCAATCGTCCTGCCTCAGCCTCCCAGAGTGCTGGCATTACAGGCCTGCAGCACCATACCCACCTATGTTCACTTTTACTGATATCAGACCCATTAGCACACTCTTCTCACCACTTAGAATTACCTTTGGCAATTCAACAAATAATGACATTTTATTCTGGAAAACGTAACTGAAAAATCATCTCATAGGTACCAGTGTGACGTGTTTCCATGTGCATACATCAGGATTAGTTCAACTCCTTAGCGTACTCATTACTCCACGACTTACTTTTTCATGTATACGGAGAGAAGATTTAAAATCTACTCTTATTCAGCAGTTTTGAAGTACATAAATCTAGTTCACGAGTAACCAAGCTGTGACCTAGGTCACGGAAGTGTACGCCTCTCGTCTGAGGAAATCCTTCGACTAACATCTACCCTTTCCCCCTTCGGCTGCCCCGCGGTCCCTGATAACCACGGCTCCACATGTCATGTCTAGAGTTGCACGATTTTAGGCTCCACAGAGAAGCGAGACCCCGCTGGACTGGCCTGTCTTTGCCAGCCTATTTTGCGCGTGTAATGTTCTCCAGGTTCGTTCACGTGGTTGCATTTGACTGGCTGGCAGGGTGTGCAGGGCTCCGGTGCCTGCGCCGCCTCTCCTCCCCCCTCCCTCCCCTGGCAGGGGCACACGGTGGGCGCAGGCGCGGCAGGAGTCGCTCGGCTGGGTGAGCAACAGCTCTTCCTTCGGTCTTCTGAGGAAACTCCCTGCTGTTGTCCGTAAAGTCCGCGCGCTCCCACCAGCTCCCTCCTCCTCTAGCTTCCTGACAACATTTCTCTTCCGCCTTCCTCGTAGGAGCCATCCCATACTCGGCTGATGCGAGACCCAGGTCCCCTTCCACCACGTGCAGGGGGTATCCAGCCTGCCAAACGCTGCCAGTCACCGAAGACACTGCGCTGTCCCCACCAGGTGTTCTCGGCACCTGTGCCAACAGCAAACTGACTGTGAACACGGGTCGACCTCTGGGCTCTCTATCCTGTTTCTTTAGTGCACGTGTCTGTTTCTAGGCCAGTCATGCTGTTTTGATAACATGGCTTTGTCGTGTATTTTTAATACATTAGGTAGTATAACACCCTCGGTTTCATTCTTTTTATTAAATACTGCTTTGAGTGTTTGGAATGTTTGGTGGTTCTGTGGGAGCTTTACGATTGCTTCTCCTGTTTCTGTGAAAAATGGTATTGGAATTCTGATACGGATTTAATTGAGTCTGTAAAGCATTCTGAGTAGCCTGAATATTTTAACAATATTCTTTCAGTCCAGAACTGTGAGATATCTGCATCCTCTTCAATTTCTTTCACTGGTGTTTCACAGTTTCCAGTGCATAGGCTCCTCTTCTTCATTAAATAATCCTACTTCAAGATCTCTTGAAGTTATTGTCAATAAAACTGTTTTCTTAATTTTTTGATATTTCATTGTTAGCGTATAAAATCATTACTGACTTGGGCTACTGATTTTGTATCCTACAACGTGAATTTATCTGTTCTAACATTTTTGTGGAATCTTTAGGGTTTCTACCTGTTAAATCATATTATCAGCAGCTAGAGAGAATTTCTCTTCTTTCTTTCCTGTCTGGACACCTCTGTTTCCCCTCCGCCCACCCCCCACCCCCTCCCTAGCTGCGCTGGGACTTCAGGTACTTGTCCCTAGCCTCAGACGAAAGGCCTGTGGCTTTTTACCATGGAGTATGATGCTGGCGATGGGCTTGTGGTAGTAGCAGTCTGCCCATAACTATCTGTTGAGGGTTTATCTTTGGAAATGATGAAACAATAACTGAATTTTGTCCACTGCTTCCCCCCCATCTGTTTCATCTGCAAGGTAATCACGTAGTTTTTGTACTTTATTTCGTTACGTTTATTGATTTACACATGTTGACATACCCTTGGCCCCCAGAGACCAATTTCACTTGATCACGGTAAGTGATCCTTTTAATGTGTTTCCTGAATTTTTATCTGCTAGTGCGTAGCGGGACTGGGGACTGAGGAGCCTCTGCGCTGAGCCACATCTCTGTCCCTTAAACTTTCTTTAGACAAGTCCTCACTAACTTGCTAAATTGCCCAGCCGGGCTTGCCTTTGGGACTGTCCTGCCTCAGCTCCCCAGGGCGCTAGGATTACAGTTGTGTGCCACTACACCAGGACTATTGAGGGGTTTTGTACTTTTGGTATCAAGAAGGCCCTGGCCCTGTAAGTTGAGTTTGGAAGTACGCCTTCCTCTTCAATGTTCTCGGGCAGTTTGAGAAGGACTGACGTTTCTGCTTAAAATGTTCAGTACGGTGCAACCGTGAATCCCTCTGGCCTCCACCTTTTCTCTCACGGGATGACATCTTCTCCCCTTTTTCCCGTACTGGGGGTAGAAATTGGCCTTGCACGCAAGGTACTGTTCTGAAACTTGACTGTTTGATAATGAGGTGAACATTACTTTTAGTAGCCATTTATATTTTATTTTCTAAACGGCTTAATGCCCTCTCACCATTTTCCTATTAAGGTTTTAGCATTGCTTGACCTGTATAAACGCTCAGGCGACCATTTTTCCATTTTTATGTCTGGGCGTAGTCGGGTATAGCTAAGTAGAAAAAAAAATCTTAAATCGCTCTACTAAAACCTGGTTTGAGACCGTCTAGAATGTGCTAACGTCCTCACTGCGGTTTCTGCGCTCCTCAAAGCTAACCTACAGTCGCAGAGTCTCAAGGCAGCGGCGCTCACAGATCTACCACCGGTTTGGTTCCCGTTAGGCCGTTGCTTTGGTGATCCTCTTCCAGGGTTAGGTGCTATCTTACCCCCTGTGACCCGAGGAAGGAGCCAAGCAGGAGAACGCGCCTTTCTCCCACCGTCCCACCACCTTTTGGGGGCTCTGGGTGCTGGGCGGACTCCCTCCCCTGGGCCGGAGATCACTCACCGGCCGTCGCTGCCTCGGCTACGTTCCTGTTGTGGGGAAAATAAGCCCCACCTGGCCACTGACTGCGGTTTTGCACGCAATAAGTGAGCAGTTATGGGCGAGCTCCTAATTGAGCCAAATTGCTTAATTTCCAGTTAGTGAAGGAATCATAAAAGGTACTTCCCTTGGATACCTAATTTCATACTTCATTGTGCAAATACGGTAAAGCCAGCAGACGCCCCGAGATAAGTCAAGCTGCGCCCTGGGCGGATTACGTTTTACAGTCGCTCGCCGGTTTTACGGCCGCAGAGGGGGAACCCTGGATTCCCAGTCTCATCCGAGTAATGTGGGTTTGCCCGCGTCTCTGTCAAAATGGACTCTTTCCCCTGCTGAGCATATTAATAAAAGCCCCCCAGGAAAACCCTTGGAAGCCAGCCGCTGGCGCAGCACCGGCCGGCGCGGCCCGGGACACACGCAGATCAGCGCTGTCTCTCGGCTCTGCTTCCTGTCCCGTCCACCCGGTCGCCTCTGTACTGGAACTGTCATTCTAAATGGTAAAATGTCGGTGACCTCCCTTCCCGGCTTTCCACGAAGGCGGTCGGTTTCCCTCCACCCACGACGGCGGCGCACGGCTGCGCCAAGAGCCGGCGGGGTCGCGGCTCCCCGGCTCCCAGCACAAGCCCACGCGCGACACGGGAGCCCGGGCTGCGAAGGCGGGATCGGAAGGGCCAGCGGCCTGCGTCGCCGGCGGCCTCCTCCACTGTCCCTCGAGCCCTTCCAGGCACGGCCGGCGGCTCCGACTGGTACCTTCCCTTCTGCCCCTCTTGGAAACGTGTCCAACATGCGAAAAATGCTCAAAAAGGAACTTAAAACGGGAGAACTCACCAGTACCGCGGGAGTCGTGGAGGAGCACCCACGAAGGACCCTCAGGAGGCGGGGGGGCAGCGGCCGCTGCGGGGGAGGCAGCCGGGCGCATCCGCCGTCCCCACCCCGCGCGCGCGCGTCAGGGGCCGCGCGGCGGCGCAGCCTCACGTGGCAGGGCCCTGACTCATCTCGCAGCCTCCCACGCGGGGGGCGCGGCGCAGCCTGCATCCTCCCGCGGCATCCCGCACCCTCACAGCACGCGGCGTGGCGCTTTCCGCGTTCAGGCGCGTCACGTTCCGCACCCACGTGTGAGCGGGCTAGGCGCGGCTTGCATCGTCACGTGGCGGGGGCTCCGACGCTGGAGCCACATCCCCACGGGGCAGGGCGCTTGATTCATCCCGCCTTCGCGCGTGGCAGCGGACAGCGAGGCACTCCGCGCCCACACTGGGGCGGCGGCGGGATTAGACGCAGCCTCACGCGGCGCGGCGGGGCCCCGGCGCGTGCAGTCCTCGCGTGGTGGGCAGTCGCCGCCCTCCGCAGAGCCCCGGAAGGGAGGATGGCCGACGCTTTATTGGGAGCACCTGCCTCCCGCCTCTTGCGCCCGCCGCCCGGCCACGTGGCTCACCCTGTAGGAGAATAAAGACGGATTCCTGGCAGAAACAGAGTGCGGCTCCGGGCACAGGGACGGCCGGCACAGTGGGCAGGGCACCGGGCGCGGTGTCCCGCGTGCCTCCTCTGCCCCCGCAGCCGAGCTTGGGTCTCTCTCTGCCCTTAACTGCCTGCCCGGCCCGGCCCCGGCCCGGCCCACTTGTCCAGTAAGCCGAAGCCTTGATGGTTCTTACCTGGACAAACTACCACAAGATTTTTTTTTTTTTTTAAATCAACACCTATAGATAGAGACATTCTGAACATCTCAGTGAAATAAGCCCCTCCCACCAGATCCCAGCATTGAAAATCCTTCCTCTGCGCCACCTGGAAGTATCAGCCACCAACAGGCCCCGGCCTTTCACGATGTGAAGGGCACGCAAATAATTCACGACGTAAAACTAGTCATCTGAAAATACACCCTCAGAGAAAACAAAAAACGCAGGTAGCAGAAAACAGGCCCAGTGATATTCCGAGAGAAAACAGAGCGTACCGCGTCCACACGACACGCAGAATCAGAAGCCGGAGCTTCCAAAATGAAGTATGGTAACTGAAGACCAAAGGACCACTGCAAGAGCCACACGACGACGTGGAGAAACTATTCCCCAGAGAAGTGAAAGACCAAGAGGTAAAAGGTGGAGGGGAAGCTAGGGAAGTCAGAGGATTATGAGAGCACGTCAGAAGTAGGAATTCTAGAAAAAGAAGGTAGCAAGAGTAATGAATTCTAAACCATTAGAAAAATAAAAATCCAGGAGCCCACACTAAGAAACCATAGACACAGATGGGTAGAGGATGGGGAAACGGATGGCCCTGTAACAGGCAGAGGGGAGAAGGGCGCTAGCACCCCAGGACCGAACAAGCCCCTAAGGGTTCCCCCACCTCCCACGGGCCCCACTCTGAGCAAGCCGCCACCTCAGACGCGTTCAGGGCCCAGTGTAGATCCCGAGCACAGCAGCAGGGGCTGTTCCTTTGACAGAACGCGAAGAGCTTCCAGAGAGAGAGAGAGAGAGAGAGAGAGAGAGAGAATTATTAGCTCCAGTGGAAAATAAACTTACACCAACAACAACAAAAAAAAAACAGTTGGCAGAAGCGAGGGAAGGGGTAGAGATAGCCTCATAATGCGCCACTGGACTCAGTCTGAACAATGTTCACATGGTAATTGCTGAGGCTTGGATCTTAAGTGACTCCCAAAAGCCTCCTGTTTTTGGAACCGTGTGTTCCTGACTTCTGGGCCAGGAAGTGCCGGAGGGGCACCCACCCTTGGGGGTGTGGGTGTGGGGGGGGGACAACTGGCAGCTTGAAGTTATTACGGAAAGGAAGAAGAAACACTGTTACAGCTTCTTCCTGGGAAGGCTCCGGCCCGCCCCAGTCTGCAGACTTCACGTGGCTCCCACCTCCGTGGGCTCCGGCTGCGGCGGCGTGGGCAGCTCTCCAGCCTCTGTCTCTGCCATGTGCCTCCGCTACTGCCCCACGACCCGACGGTGCGGGACCTTCTGAAACTGAGCGCCGAGTGAATCTTTCCTCCCTTACACTGAGGATGTTGGGGATTTTGTCATAGCGACAAGTAAGTTAACTAAAACAGTAATCATAAGGTAAAAACATTCACTTATCCAAAAATTATTCTAAAAGTACACCGAGAAAATGAAAGAAATGAACGAAGGAAGAGGACGGGAGGAGGTGAGAGTGCTCACAGCCTGCCACAGTCACAAAGGGTGCGGAGAGCTTGCTGGGCGCACAGTTTTCTTAAGGCCCCTCTGTTGTTTGTTCGTAATGGGAGGCTGAGGCAGGAGGTCTCTGGGTTTGAAAACAGCCTGGACAATTTATCAAGACTTCTAAAAGTGAGTAAATAAATACATTACTCAAAATTCTGCTTGCTGTATCATTAGCAACTTATCGATTTTATTAGTTACTAATTTTTCATTTATTTTGGTGGTGGTATTAAAAATCAAACCCAGGACTTCATGTGTGAAAGGCGCTGAGCCTGGATTTCCGGTTGTTTCTTTTGTTTGCTACTAAGACACAAAGTGAAGGGACTGTATGGAAAGTGTGATCGTTACCTTTGGATAAAATTGAGTTTTCGCTACAGTCTGCCTGTAGTTACGGAGTCCCGGTGCTGGAAACCAGATCCTCAGTGCAAAGACGGGACCTAAGAAGCGATCAGATCAGAAGCCGGCTCCAGGGCGCCGAAGCCAGCGCCCCAGTGGGTGCACTGCCTGGGAGGTGGGCTGGTGGGCGGGTGCCCTCTTCCACATGGGGTGTCGAGAGCACCAGGCCCTGGCCCTAGGAGCCCCCTTCACCCTGGCCTCTCCTGGCTCCAGAATGGTAAGAAATCGCTGCTGTCCATCCATTGCCCCATCTCAGGGGCGCGGTTGTGGTGGCATAAGCGGAGTACGCCCGGCGGGGGTGTGTATGTGTGTCTGCGTGTCTTGCTTTGGAGAGGGAGGGAAAAGGAAGGCTCCGGGCATCCATCCTTCAGGTCCTTGAGAAAGTAACGAAGGGCCGTGTCCCTGCGGCACGCTTTGCGATGTCCCCAGGTCCACGGGGGCCACGGGACCTCCGGCGTGCGGTGCCGCAGCCCAGGAAGGAGGGTCGCAAAGAAAGGCGCCCCTCACGACGCACTGCGAGCTCCGATTCGGGTGGCGGGCGGCGCGCAGAAAGGGCGACGGCGTGACGTTAGCGCATTAACACGCCTGGGGAAGCGCCGCCCCGTGGGACAGGTGAGCCGCAGGCAGGCAGGCAGGCGCGGGGTCCGCGCGGGGCAGGTGGGCTCGGGGCCGAGGTTTCCTGGGGACGTGGGCACGCGCCAACCCCCACCCCGGGAGGCTGTGGGCGGCAGGCGAGCTCTCTCTCTGGTTGGTGGAAATTCCAAGGCCAAGCGAAAATATGCTGACTTTTCTGAGGGAAAAAAAGGTCTAGGAATACCAGCGATTTCTTAATGCAGTTTTGTAAGTACAGCGACTGAGTGGTACAAGAAGGGCCGTGTAGATTCAGAGTTCCTCGTCGTCCCAGTAAGGCAGGGGTCACGCTGGCAGGCGAAGGGCCAGGGCGGAAGGAAAAGCTGGAGAGAGCTCCATCCAGCCCCGCGGAGCGGCACAGGCGCGCGGACCTCGCGGGGCTGGGGGCCGCGCACGCTTCTCCACGGCGGGCAACGTCCACTCGCGGGTTGGAAAGGCTTCGGGGTGCTGCCGCCAGAAGGCCCAGCAAAGCAATTGCCAGCTCTGTCACACGGGAGTCTCCCAGCATGCAGGCTACTCGGTGTCGCTAGACAGAACATCAGAACGGCGCAACCCAAACCGCACAGACCGGCGGGAGCTGGCCGGTGTGGCCCGCCACGGGCCCCCTCCTCGGGCCCCAGGACCTGGCTGTCCACGCGCCTCGCCCGCGGGGCTCGTGCCCACAGGCGCATGGCCGGGTCGCTGCTCCTCCTGCTCAGTGTGAAGCGTCCGCTCACCCCCTCCAGGAGACATGGAGGGGTCGCGCCGCAGGTGCCCGGGGGTTGCCAGACCAGACCGGGCGTCTGTGAGTCTTGTTTTAGTGGCCAGTTCCCACCCTGCGGGCACCTGGTGGCTACCGTTTGGGGGCTTTTCTTTTTAACAGAAAACAGTCAGCCAAGTGTGAGCTAATGGGCATTTCCTTTTAATGAGAAGCACACGCTAACCTGAGTGTCCGGCGCAAAGAGGGCGTCACCTGTGACCACGGCGACGACACGGGGGCCTCGCGAGAGGCCAGCAAAGCACAGCTGTGCGTGGGCTCCTGAAAGAAGGGTCTGCCCTTGCGCTCACCTGTCACCCCAAATTGGGAACTTAGGGGAGGGGACAGAATGTACCAAGTGAATAAAGGAGAAAAGAAGAAACAGAGAAACGCTCGCGTCCTTTCCAGTAAGTGTCACCACTGTTAATCTGGCTGTCACAGTTCTGGCACGTAAGTAAGCCAAGGCCAAACCCTGCCTGGGCAAGAAGTGACCGAGACCGACGCAGCAGAGCTACTTCCTCATTTCCTGAGGGGCTGAGAGAGTCCGTGGCACATGACTACAGGCTGCGCTTCCACGTGTGACCCTGGGGGAAGCCACACGCTCTCCCAGCACGGTGCAGAATCCTCCTCCGGGAACGACCTGAGGTCCTGGAGCCCATCCGGGCAGAGCTGGGAGGCGGGGGGCGGCGCAGCAGGGGCCATTCCCCCACCCTTCGTTTACCCAAGGAGGAGCGGACCCACAGAGGCGGGAAGGCGCCAGCCCGTGGCCCCACCGCGATGAGCGGCCGCCCAGGCTGCGGCCGCCAGAGCTGGTGCCCACCAGGGCCGGGCTGGAGCGGCCGCAGCCCCCAGCCTTTCTCCTGGCCTCTCACGCGCCCCTGCCTGCCGCACGTCTTCCTCGCCTGGCAGTCTTACCTTCTCCCCTCTCGAGGGAGTCCTGTAATCGCTAACCGTAGAGTCTGTGCGTCGTGGGTGAGACATGCGGCTTATGAATACATTGTAGAAAGGCCTAGAGACTGACTAGAGTGCACGGAGCCTGAGGAGACCAAGTCCGCAGGCGCCAGTGGGCCTTTGAGCTTCTATAACTTGGGGCACGTCTCTTTGCCCCTCTGGTATCATGTTCTTGATGTGTAAACAAGAGGGTTGGTCGGGGTGATCCCGAGGTTCCCCTCCCCGTCTACAGCCATGCGATTGGTTGGCTTTGCAATGAGTTTAACCATGAGAACAAATAAGCAGCCCCTTCTCTGTCCCCTGCCCTCCCCGCCCCTCTCTCCCTTCCCTCTTTGACTCTAGAGACGGAACCCCGAGTCTTGCGCGCGTGCTGAGCACCCACTCTGCCTCTAAGTGACACTCCGCTCGCCCCCAGGTTTTCCTTCGTCTTGGCGGTTTCTTCCTCCCTGGAACGCACTGACATTGCTCACGCGGCGCCTCCGGCTCAGCTTCCCCTATTCCCCCCCGCGACGGGACTCGCCTGGGTCTAGTTCTCCTTCTGCACTGCTGAGCCCAGCACCACGGAGGGTTACTGGCTTAATAAGTACTTTTCAATGTGATGAGGACCACAGTTACACAGCAGAGTGCAAACGCAGACATTCTAATACCTGACGCTGAAAAATCTTTGCAGAAACCTCTCAGTTTCTCCGCTTACTCTTCTTCCAAGGGTGAAAACACTGGTTTCGGCAGACGAAAGCGAACTGCATCTCTTCAGGGTCAATCCCCAGCCAGCGTGCTAGCTGATCAAACTTACGGGAAGCCCAGAGGAGGCGCCTTTCTTTCTCGGCCCCTTTTGGTCAGGCTTTACTTAGTCCATTCAAAAATACTGAAATTGAAGTGGATGGAAAAATAGGGCAGAGGCTAAGCTCCGAGCTCCTGGGAAATCTGGGAGAGTGCAGGAGACGAAAGGAGATGCCTTCTTTATAAACAGAAACTTAGCCTTACAGCCTCTGGAGTCTGCCACGGCACGCTTACTAGAAAAGGAATTCTGCACTATTCAAAGGGCAACAGCGTGCCTTCCGTGTAAAATGAAAGTTGAGTAGCCCACAGTCACTGCCCGCCAGCCGGTGAGTTGCCGTCCCGAACCACAGGCAGAGGACCGAAGGAGAGTGACGGAGGCGGAGAGCAGGCAGGATCACTGGGCGCGTGGTGAGTTGGCTCGGGGGGTTAGCTCATTCCTCCTTACGATGGCACTGGATTTGCCCTTTGAAGAAATTCTAAGGATCTGTCTCCACAGAGGCTAGCATGGCCACCAGGCGTGTTTGCCGATATGGTGGGTGGGCGTGCTTTTCCTGCTGGAGTGGAGTCTGCATGCAGGAGCTACCCCCCTGCGCTGCTGCCCCTCGGGGTACACGTGCCCTTTTAGCTCTTGCTGGGTGCAGATGCTGAGCAGAGGCTGTGGCCGTGTGTGGCACAGAACTTCAAGGAGCAAGAACAGAAAGGCGGGGGTGGAGTGGAGGAGATCCCTCCGCCACGTGCAATTAAAAACAATTAACATATTAATGTGAGCTGCTCTTTCGTTCATTGGGGGAAGACCACATTCTGGTGGTCAGGTGTCTCCTGGAGAAGCCCCGCCCAGCCAGTGAGCCCAGCCTCAAATCTTGTGAGCCACGGGGCAGGCAGCAAATTGATCCTGGTGCTTGGACTTCAGAGATTCAGAAAAATATATGTGCCATTCATTGAAGTGCTTTTTAAGAAAGCATTTATTTTTAAGAATTCTTCTCTAGAATCCATGTCGTATTTGAAACACATTCTGGTTAAAAAAAAAAAATCATGCCAAGCGAGGCTTCGGCAACATACGGAGCCCACCATCTCGTGGTCCTCAGGCTCCCAGGCCCCTGCCCCTTCCCGGGTCGTCCCCGCCATCACCCTGTTCACTGGTTCCCAATAAAACAGAGGCCATGTGTTGCTGTTGGGGGGACCCACGACCTCACATATGCTAGGCAAACCCCAACCCTCTAAGGCACATCTCGGCCCTCCAACAGAATAAATTCTAAGAGAAGCTCGACAGGAATTTCATCACATGCAAAGCAGCAGTTGAGAAAACCTTCCATAAGGAAGGGACCTTAATTCGATTCACCTAGAACTTCAGAAAGCCATTTCAACACATTTTTTTGGAGCTTTTCGAGAGTTTGCCTTCTGAAGACCGCAATTTTGAGGCAAGTGAGTCAATAAATGCTGAAACTCGAAAGTAGAGACTCAGTCATCTGAGCACTGGGCACCGTGGGCCAAGCAGGCAGCCAGGCCTTTCGCTGCTGTTTCCCTCTCCGGCGCCACTCACAGCAATGGGCTTGTCAGGGTGTTGGGTCACCATCCGCGCCCGGGCTGGAAGCCGGAGGGACAGGTGGAGAGGCGGGGTGAGCGTGCCCACGGCCTCCGCACCTGAGATTGCTTCCCCAGGGCCTGTCTCTGGTCACTAAAATGGCCCTGTTCAAGAGGTGGCCATTGGAGTGGTCACCTGGGCCGCCCACCGATAGTCCCCGAGAGATAAACACAGCCTAGCAAACCGTCACCTTCCCACACCGCTACCGCAGAATTCCTGCCACCTGATTCCATTTTTAGCATGACGGTTGCTTAAGAGAAAATGGGAAGACTGTGTGTGGGAGTAATGGTGACACAAGTCAGGTTAGGTGGCACAGAGTCGGAGGGAAAGAAGCAGGCGTGTGGCAACACAGGCGTGCCCCGTGCGGAGGGCGGCCAAGGCCTGGAGCTGAGCACTGGGCGTGCCTTGGGCAGCCAAGCTGGGGCACGGAGGCTCCTGAAGGGAACTCTGTCCATTCATTCTGGCTCTGTTCTCCTGGCTATCTAGAGAGCAGGAGGATTTGGGTCTGGGGACAGGCCAGCCCTGGAGAGGAGTGAAAGGCAGAGCTGGGGGTACCTGTGGCTGGCTGGCGCTTTTGCCTCTCTCTTGGGCTCTGGGACACTTTCTCCACGTTTGCCTCGTGCCCATAATTGCCCTCTTATTTTTATTTGTCTATAAAATGTGTTCCTTAGTCATCTCCGACTGTACACTCTAGCAGCGTCAACCGTATTTCTTCTGTGATGTTGTGGTTTTCGTGACTCTTTTCAGCTTACGAAGGTGACATACTGTCCACCTTCTCCTGCACTGAGACGCTGGCAGACTCACGCCCCTCTCTGTCTCCGCTAGTCTTCTGAGGGGGCTTGTCCCCTGCCACCATGATGGGGATCCACTGAGTTCATTTCCCACCAGTGGCCCTCCGTGCGGCCCGGTCCGGACCTCCTTCCTCCGCGTGGCTATAGTCTGAGCCGGGGAGGGTGTGACCGTTCTCGAGTTGGGGACCTGGCCGTGCGTGGCGCACAGTGGTGATGTCAGTGTGCTTGCCGGCACCAAGTTGCGCGCTTGAAAATGGTTAAAACGGTAACGTTTTATGCTATACATATTTCATCACGATTTAAAAATGGGCTACGGGCCAGGGGATAGGGGTGTCATTAGTTCAGTGACTAGAGCACAAGCCTGGCAAGAGCAACGCCCTGGGTTCAATTCCTCGGCACCATATAAAAATTAGCTAGGTGTGGTGGCACACGCCTGTAACTGCAGCACTCAGGAGGCCGGAGCAGGAGGATTGCCGTGTGTTCGGATTAGCCTAGACTACACAGGGAGTTCAGGAGACCAGCCTGGACTATGGAGTGAGATCTTGTCTCAAAAGAAAGGAAGGAAGAAAGGAAGGGGGCCGTGGAGTCCTCGGGCGGGGCCCAGCCTGTCAGCAGAGGCTCCAGTGAGGCTGGCAGTGAGGGCCGCGGGGCTCAAAGGCGCACCCAGAGGCACAGAGCCCTGCCTGTGGCCGGGGAGCGGCAGCACGGGGGCCCCTGCTCCACCCCCGTCCTCTGGAACCAGGCAGTTCAGTTAAAGTTGTTGGATGGGCTGAACTGAGCGCCCCTGAAATTAAAAAACAGGGGTTAGGTTAGAGTTCTGATCCCAGTATTTCCAAATGTGACTGTGTTTAGAGTTAGGGTCATTCTTTTCTTTTGAGACAGGGTCTCGCTCTGTAGCCCAGGGTGGCCCTGAACTCACTATGGAGCCCAGGCTGGCCTTGGACTCACAGCGATCCTCCTGCCTCAGCCTCCCCAGTGCTGGGATAACAGGCCTGAATCACCTCGCCTGGATTTCTGTGGTGCTGGGGAATCGAACGCAGGGCCGTGGGCTTGCTAGGCCATGTGCGCTGTGCCCCTCCCTCAGCCCCAAAAGTCAGAGTCTTTATAGGGTGATTGGATGAGGTCTGAGGGAAGAACTTATCCAACATGTCTGGTATCTTTGCACGCTGAGAGAACTTGGACCCAGACACACCCGAGGCAAGAGTGTGGCCGACTCAGGGAGAAGGTGGCCATGTGCAGGCCGACAGGAGGGGCCTGGGACAGAGCAGGTCTAGCCCACACCTGGGCCTTGGCCTCGGCCTGCAGAGCTGTGGCCGTTGGAGCCACCGAGTCTGCAGAGCAAACTGATACGCGACGTTGCACCCCCCGGTCACCTGGCGTAGCTGACAGCCATAGAGGCTTGCTGCATGCCAAGCACGTTTTTAAGTACTTTACAGATACAAGCTAATTCTCAGAGTAAGTCTGTAGCAGGGCGAGGAAGGTTCTCAGTTTATGGATAGAGTCACCAAAGCACAGAGACTAAGTAACAAGCCCACTGTCCCTTAGCAAGTCCACCTGCGGGGGTTTGAAACCAGGCAGTCGCCGGAGGGACTGGAACCAGCTCCAGGCTTCCCTCTGCTCTGTCTCCTGGGATTGCAGCTTCGAAGACACAGGCCAAGGCTTGTCTCCACCCAACTGTAGTATGTGCTTTTAAAATCAAATACCGCACTGTCCCTTACTGCCAGGGAGATAGACATCACATTTCGTAATGTTTTTCTAGATGTTCAAGCCTCCCATCAGGGAGGCCAGCGCCGATCCCAGCCAAGCACCTGCTGGACCTTCCTGAAGGCCCCGGCTTGGGATGACAATTCCCATTTCCTACCAAGCAACATTCCAGCATTCCGCGGCGGCACGCGAGCAGGGACGTTAGCAACAGAGACAGCCTCAAGTTAGACCGGACCCAAGGACCACAGAGAGGGCCGGCTCCGCAGCGCCACACTCCTGGCCACAGAGAGGTTTTCCCTTTGTGTCCTTAGTGCTGGGGGGGAGGCGGGTGTCCAACCACTGGCCTGTCGTTTTTTGCCCTTGGCTTTTTAGAACTATCACAACGAGAAAGTTTAAAAAGGAAGTTTCCAGACTTATATGTGTACATTGACTCTGTTACACATTTTACACGCGGCCCAAAACAATTCCTCTTCACACAGAGGAACAGGACAAGAAAACAGTGGGCCGCAGACAGGCCTGAGTGTTGACTCACAGGTACTCTGAGCTTGGTCTCAGAGTGTGAAAACAGCTACAAAGCCAACTGGAGAAGCTACCACACTCTAGAACATAACCAGGGGAGAAGCAGCAGCCACCGCGGGGACAGAGGAGCCTTGGACTCCGGGCAGAGCGCGCAAGGGGTTCGGGACTTAGCGTTGTCACGGTGTTTTTTTCCATGAGAAGCCCCAGATGCTGGACCACAGCTCTGCATAGAGACTTAATTCCTTTCTAATTATTAAATGAAAGGAACGCACGCACGTCGGACCTGCCCAGCCCGCTGCTCTGCCCCTCTGGCCCCACCACCAGCCCTCCCCACCCTGCCTCGGAGCGCCAGGGGCTTTGTTTGCAGTCATTCCCGGCTCAGAGTCCGGCAGGCAGGAGCCAAAGGCACACCCCTTTCCTTTCTCCCCTTCAGTGACTCACCTGGAGTTTTTATGGAGGTGACCGTGAGAGGCCAGGGCAGGGTGTGTGAGACCAGGGCGGCGCCAGCAGGAGCCTGGACTTCGGTGAGCCACCATTCTTGTCCTTGGAACTGTAGGAGCCAAGGGGAAGTCTACCCTCCTCCTCCTCTTCCTTTCTCTCAGTTTTAAAGATGGCTGTTATTTGCTCGCCACTGTATGTTCCCAATAAGGCAATTTCCTAAGAATTGAAGTATTTTTTCACATAAGATTTTCAGCTTCATCATACCCAAGGCCTATTTTCATTCAACAGAATGAATGACTTTTCTACTAAAAAATTAGTCCAAGGTAACTCTCCCCACTATTTTAGCACAACCTAGGATTGAAGCCTATGAAACGAGAAGAAATCCGAACATCATTTAAATACTTTCAAATTTAATTATTTTGCCCAGTTAACAATCCTACTTTCTTTGAAAATCACCCACCTAGGCAGTTAATGGTTCCCCACCACATGGTGCAAGCCGCTGGCACTGACTGGGTATTACGAGGGTGTTGAGATGCCACAGACCCCTGGGAGGGCTCGCCCGCCGTGGCCATGGGGGGAAAGGGCCACTCACCAGCCGTCACGCAGAGGCCTTTCCTGCCCCCTGTGGGTAGACGCTGGGGCCCCCACCCTGGGTTTCAGTGAGCTTCCCGATAGACTGTCAGTGACAGGCCTGCTTCAGCTGGGCTCACGCAAGGAGGGGACAGTGATGGGCCACCCTTGCTAGCCATGTCCATTATGTCCACTTGAAAGCTTGGCTTCCCTGAAATGACCCATGTGATCCCCTGGCTTGGTCTAGTAGGAAGCCCTGCCACTCTCTTCCCACGTTATCTCTAGTTATTTCTAAACAGGTTGCGGCCCCAAGGTTTCCACAGCAGGGACATGCGAGGCCAGCAGGTTGGCAAGTGCCCGGCCCCAGGAGCCAGCCCTGCCCCAGGTGCTCTAACCGGGACATGTGCTGCCTGGGGAGTGCTGGCTGAGAACATCTGAGAACAAAAAGAGACAGTCATTATGAAACGTGATTTCTGCCTGGGGTCTGCCAGGTAGGAAGGAAGCATCTTTGTCAGAAAGCAGGTCTTAGCCTGTGCGGCGGTGCCCTGCAGAAGAGAGCCAGGAGGCGAGTGGCAGTAGCAATGGGGAGGCAGGAGCTGGGGAGAGCGTGGGAGCAGAGGGAGGCTGAGGAATTTCTGTGTGAGACCTCCCGGTTCTACAAAAGCAGCCTGGTGCACGAATGCCTGCAGTGATATTATCTACGAGCACCCGCCAAACTCTGGTAGGCACACGGGTCCTTCTGGTGTGGTCTGCACAGGGAAATTACAAGAAGCGAGGTGGGGGTGCCACCCTGGGCATCTGAGAGCCCTGCCTAAGAAGCCAGTGGAAAGCGCCTCCTGGGAGGCTCAGGAAACACTCCCGCAGCTCAGATCCTGTCAGATCTGGGATACCCCTCAGAGAGGCTGCTGCAGCACTAGGTCACCGCTTCTCGGTGTGGCTGGGCCCGGACGGCTAAGCCGGGACAGCTCTCTGCCCCTGTGCCCTGCTGCAGGCCCAAGGAAATGCTGCTGTCCTGCCCTTCCCTCCCCGTGACTCCGAAGTTCTCTGTCACCCCCTCAGGGCGCTACCAGGATGACACAGCGGGCAGCTCGGGCCTCGGGGCCTCCCAACTCGAAGGGCAGCATTGCTGCTTTATCGTTTCCAGTGAGGTCAGGCAATACCTGCCACGCAGGATTTCTAGGCAAAGTGATTCGCTGGAAGAACCGTCAATGGCTTGTCTGCCTTGGTGACTTCAGGAGATTGACAAAGACAGGAGATATGAAAGGAAAATATTTGTGAAACAGAATCACAGTCCTGCTGCCTTGCCTTGGCACCACTCTTATCTTTCTTGAGAAATCCTAAGACTCTTACTGAAGTTGAAAACGCGCCCTGCTGCCTTTCCACGGTGAGCGCCACGCCATTTAGTGTTGGCTGGTTACTCATTTGATCCACCAGCTTACTTCGGAGGGAGCCTCAGCAGATGCCCGTGCGCCTCGGTCAGGGCGTTTCTATGTCCTGGAGGTGCCACAACTCACACGAGGCAGAGCACTACAGGGGCACTTCGTGGAAGAAACACACGCACGTTCTGATAATTAATTTAGTGCATGGATTCAACTGGAGCTCCTGAAAAGATCCTATCAGGTTGTTCTAAAAAATAAAAAACAAGGAAATCCTCTGGTATCAGTGAAAGAGCTATAGCTTTTCTCGATTGTGCCAACTCGTGCTGTCTAGTTTGTGCTGAGGGACTGCACAACTGAACTGGGAGCTGGGAACGTCAGACCCCACTTGAGGTTGGAAGAACAACAAACTCAGAATCACTGTGGCCACCAAAGTACTGCATTCATAAAACGCTCCAGATTCAGGGATCGACTTGGAGAGAAAGTGAATTTCAGCGGTTCCGTGGTGCGGCAGAGGTCTGCTGAGGTCCAGAAGTGGGGCCTCATGTGGGTTCCAGCTTTTGTCCCTGTCCACCCGCAAGTGACCCTCCTGGGCTTCACTGAAGGACCAGGTGCTTGGAACAGGTGGTCCCCAGCCACCTGTCCATGACAGTTCACCTGTGAAACAGGTGACATTGGCTTAAAGGATATTGGTTTTGATCTGCAATACATTCTTTTTGTTTCTAAGAATTTTAACTTAATTAGAATGTATACTATATTAGGATACTTGGATTTTTTTGCAGGGGCTTTTCTAATCTCCACATTTAACTTGGCTAACCAGGATATGTAAGTAGTTTAGAGCAAAAAGCCTCCACTTGGCACTGAGGCCACAGGAAAGTTGTCTGAGCCAACTATCAAAATAGTAGTAGGATGGAGACCTTGTAAATCAAAGAAAAGAATGGAAGTATACACTATTAACCTAATAACAGCAGAAGAAAAAAACATCAGAGCGAGGGGAAAAAAATTGAGACGAGACTTTGCTATGTTGCCAAGGCTAGCTTGAAACTCCTAGGCTCAAGAGATCCTCCTGCCTCAGCCTCCTGAGTGGCCGGAGTCCCAGATATACACCATCACAACCAAGAGGTAGGAAATTAGTGTATAAGGTAGGAAAATATATATTCATAAATCTTCCTTTCTTTTAGAACATAAACCTTTGGCTTACAGTAATAACAAAAACTTTGAGAATAATAAAAACAAACATTTTGAATGCTGAATACATGAATAACATAACCGATTTTTGACAGGCTGCAAGCAGGCATACAATCTCTTCAGTTATGGTAAATGCCAGTCTGTACCGTGGTTCGTCTGTCTTCAGGGTTTCCCTATTACCTACGGACCAACTGGAGCCCAAAAATACTCCAGGGAAAACTCCAGAAATAAGCAATTCCTGTTTTAAGCTGTCTGTTCTTCTACGTAGCATGGCGAAGTCTGTCTCACGCCACCGCGTCCTGCCAGAGACATGACCCCGCCCTTACTTGGCATGCCCACACTGCACACATGGGACACCACGATGCATGCTGGCATTTCGGCATCACATACTGAACTCACCTAGAGCCATGCAGCGCAAGCAGTGACTGGGAATTCTGACATCACAAAGGTCGGCTGTGACACGCTCCCTTTAAATAAAAAGGTAAAAGTATCAATATTTTGAGGGCAAGAGATAGAGATTCACAGAACTGTTTTAATTTTTAATTTTGTTGGTTGTTAATCTCCTACACCTAACTTAAAACTTAAGCTTTGCCCTAGGTATGTATGGTAGGGTTTGATGTATTAGACATCAGTTAGGGTCTTAGAACATATCTCCTGCAAATAGGCAGGGAAATACTGCAATCTATCTTTAGAAACGTAATTTTTATCACCAAATCCAGTGAACTCCAGAATTCAAAGAAGGAATTCTACACAAAATACAAAAATCAAGGAGTTAGAGCACAAGAGGGCCAGGACAGAGGCGCGGTCAGAAGGCGTGCATATTGGTGGCGTGGATGAGGGGACACAGGACAGCTGGGCTGCAGTGGCCAACAGGAAGCCACTCCTGCCTCTGCCAGGGCAGGAGCCCTGACGTAGAGATAAGCTGGACGCTGTCAGGCAGGAGAGCAAGTTGAAGGAATAGGGACAGCTATAGGGTAGCCGTGGAGTTTCTCTGCCAAGCCCCAGAAATTTCTGGAACTGGGATGACCTTTCAAGCTATCTCTATCCAAGGCAAGGAGGCTGGGCCTCTGTCCAGCCACACCTCCTGTCCCCTGGAGACAGGTGGCACTGAGAAGGCAGACGGCCCTGGGGAAAGTAGCTCCTGAGGCTGAGGCAAGCCTCACGGAGAAACTCAGCTGAGGGCTTTAAGCCGCCAGTGCTGCCAGCTGCTGGGGCAAGCGCCTTCTCCGTCCCAAATCTGGCCCCTACACCACAGCTCCACCCTGTCTGACAGGGGAGGAATCAAGTCCTCACTGCAGGCACGGGCGTACAACACAGTAATGAGACCTTAACTCTTAAGAGCTCAGCTCCCAAGCAGCTCCACCTCCAAAAGCAACACAGATAACACACGTCACCTAGTCCACGGCCCACGGCTAAGGAAGTCCACTCACGGTCTCTGCTCAAGAAACCTGACCACGGTAGTATCCAGGATACTCCAACTTAAAATTACAAATCAAGGGAGGTGTTAAAAATACAAACCCTTTTAAAAACGGGAGAAGTGTATCTATGATCAAGAAGCCAAAAATAAATAAATAAATAAATAAAAAGGCATGAGATAGGGGGGAAAAATCCCCAAATTTAAAGGCTTAGGCACTTGGAACCATCCAGTGCGGAACACGCCAGTCCTGTCCTGGTGACCTGGGACGCCTCAGGGTAGCGCTGCACTACTGCTCATTCCCGGGATTGATATTTATAGCAGATACCTCAGAAAAACAGTACCTTGTGCATTTCGTTTATATGGGAAAACAACTTTCAGGACAATTTTTGTCCAGTGTAGTACATTTTTGTGCTGAGCCCAAGCCCCCAAGCACTCAAAGCAATCCCTCTCCACTGAGCCCACTCCCAGCCCCAAAGTCATCTTCAAAGCCTGGCCACTTCCTGGCGGCCACCCAGGAGACCTGGCCGCCCAGACTGCACTGTCACGGTTTAGACCCAAAGTGTCCACCAGAGTCTCACGCATTCGTAAGGAAACAGGGGGACTGTGGGGGGGGGGGGGGGGGGGGGGGGGGGGGGGGGGGCGTGTCCTCGTGGTAGACTCCGCCACGGGCGAGCGCAGGGCGGAGTGTGTGGTTAGGAGACGGGCCTGGTGGGAGGTGGGTCACTGGCCATGATCTGCCAGGGTTGCCGTCGCCATGGCTACCTCCTCCCTGCCCTCTGCTTCCTGGCTGCTGTGGAGTGAGCAGCTGCCCTCTGCCACGCCCTGCCAGCAGGCCATCTCTGCCTTAGAGCCAATCAGCCATGGGCTGAATGCTCCAAACCCTCTGGGCCCAACGGGGCCTTTCCTCCCCTGAACAAACTGGTGTTGGGTGTCGCGCACACCCGTTCTCTGCAGCGTTTGCAGGGCCAAGTTTTGGCTGCAGACTGAGAGCTGGGAGTTAGAGGTTGACGGGCGTGGCTTCAACAGAGGCTTTAAAGGTCGATGTGCTCACGCACCCTACCCCACGGCGGGGCCTCCTATCCCATTTCTTTCCTTCCTTGACCAGGTCCCCCAGGGAGCAGGCTTGATAGGCAGGAGGCCAGGCACGAGTTCTTCCAGGGGACACACAAGCTGACAGCAACAAGGAGAGGGCCCTGGCTTTGCCTGAGCAGCAGGCTCACCACGCCGGTGCCGACCAGGCTGGCAGAAGCTGCCGCCAGCACGGAGGGCTCCTCTCTGGCCATCACCCTTCTGCCGCGGCAGGTCCAAGAAGGTCAGCTTTCCGTGGCTGGGACTGCTGTAGCTGCCTTCCCAGCTCGCCCACGCGTGGGGTGGGGTGGGGGGAAGTATTCCTCAAAATTCACCTAACTGGAAAGGCAATGGAATCAACTTTGTGAGTGTGAAGTGCTGAGTCATTCTGATGCGCGTAGCCGGAGGTTTAGGCCATTGCTGCTTTTATCACCGGAAGATTGTTAGCAATTGTGGACACTCCTCCTATTTCAACAGCCTCAGAGGATTACTGACACCTCGGGTTAGGCCAGTGGGCGCGCGGCGCGTTCCACTCGGCGTCAGAGAACCGAAAGGTGCTGAACACCTGAAAGCCACTGAAGAACTGGACTTGAACTTTTTTATAAGAATCTTTCTTGCATGCCATAAAAATAACTAGGAACCCTGGCATATTAAATGCATCAATTCCAGCCGCCTCCCCTCCTCCACTTCTGTCTCGGTGAGCAACAAACCCAAGCACCACATGTGAATCAGGGAGGAAACTGGCCCAAGTCCCAAGCAGAACCTTACACTTCAGTAACGAAAGACCTTGTTTTCTTGATGAAATGATAACCCACAATGAGTTTGCCTGACCTTAAAAGAAGAGCAGGTGACTTATTTCTAATGTCACCAGAGCAACTGAAGCTTTATTATTTCTACCTTAATGAACATGGTGGATCGGAACACGCTCTGTTCCTGACTCGTGCCAGAAGGAGTATGGTTAATGGCACCGGCTGGGCGTGACCAGAGGTGCGAGCCATTGATTCAAGGCCCCTCAGAGGAGGAATTTCAGAGTGCACACGAGCTGGGAAGGAAAAACAGACCTTAAATAAACTGGAAGTAGGACTGAAGGTACTCTTATTCGAGGCAGGGCACCGATGCTCCTCCACATTGCCAAAGGTCACCACTGGCCGTCTGCTTTACCATCATTCATTCGTTCGCTCAAACGGTCATTCTTGCGTCACCTAGAGTGTCACTGCTCCATGGACCCACAGGCTTCCAGACACATCCCAGTAACCTGATCTCCCACTGTAAGCAGCTGGAAGGTGGGACAAAAAGCCTGCCACCAGCTTCCAGACACAAGCAACAGAGCTAAGACTGAGATCCTTCAGAGAAGCCATAGCAAACTGGGTCAGTCTTGTGACTGGCCCTGCTGTCCACAGCAGCCTGGGGAAGAGGAGCCCAAGCAGAGCACAGGGCCTTGGGAAGGACTTGGGGGCAGAGCACAGCATCTGGGAGGCCACGGGGATGGGACTCGTGGAACAGAGGGGTAATGAGGAAGGCGCTACGGGGGAAAAGCTCCAAGAAGCCATACAAGCCCCTCCTTCATGCATGGTCAAACGCTAGGCAGGGCATTCGCAGGATAGTATGTCTCAGCTGTCCACAGGCAACTCACAGAGCCTGGTGATGCCAGGAGACACCTGAATGCAGACTTCACTTACACCCAGGGCATTCAGCAGAGACCTCAGGAAGCCCAAGGCCTACAAGCAGGTCTAGGCCAGTCACGGGCTAGGGGTATTCTCTGCCTACCTAGCAAAATACAAAAACAAACTCTGAGAGGACCAAACTGATACTCAGACGTTAAAAATCCTGTCAAAACTCCCACAATATTCTCCAAAGGAAGACAACAAAATCGAAACATCCACCACAAAGCGTCATGGTTTCCGGCATTCATTAAAAGTTAGCTAGATTTGTGAAGAAGTAAAAAATAGGACTCGTAACTATAATAAAAATTAGCAGAGACAGCCCTAAAAATTAGAGACAATGGAGTTGTCAGGCAACAACTTTAAAAGCTATTTTAAGTGTCTTCAGGGTTTAAATGAAAACATGAATATGACAAAGTGGAATCAAAGGTACGTAGAAGAGCTGGATGGGCATTTAAGAGCTGAAAATACAATATCCAACATAAAAATCCACTGCATGAGACTACTAGTACTTTAATCATTTCTCTGCCTTTTGGCTAAGATCAAATGAAGAGTAAGAGTGATTCAGATAATGCTAAGCGAGGTCAGGAATCCTGAAGCTGTCATTACAAAAATTACATAAACTAAACATAGGATTAAAAAATTGAGGAAAAATGGACACAGCCACTGTGACCTATATGACCCTATCAAGTGGTGTAACGTGAATACTGAGTGGTCTAACGATGTCCGAGCAAAGGAGAGGACAGAAAACAGTGAATTCCACCCAAGATAAACACGAAGGAGGTGACATCAGAGACAGTTACAATGGGTCACAAATTATGACAAGCTAGAAATAGAGTATCTTGAAAGCAGCCAGAGAGGGGAAAAGGCACATTATAATACAGAGACAAAAAGGTAAAAATGTCTTCTAATTTGTCTTCAGAAACAATTCAAAATGATTTGTAAGTGCCAAAAGAAATTAATATTCGGCGGAAATATTCATAAAACTAAGAGTAAACAAAGATTTTATTAGACAAACAACCAGTGGTAAAATGCATGACTGATGGAGGACGGATGACAGATGGCGCAAAAAAGCCAGAGAAAGCCACTCAGCTGGTCAGTGACTTCACCGATGCCTCTAGGACGTGAGGCTCCTGCCACGTCTCTGTTAGGCTGAATGAGGTAAGTCAGACTACTCGGAAGGTTAAACCTTAGGTGGTTGCTCCTATTTGAGAAAGCCCAAATAGAAATAGAAATTAAAACAAACCGAGAGGGGAGGGGAGGGGACAGCCCCTTGCCCACGCCAGCCCGCCCAGGGGCGACCTCCCGCACCCACAGCGGGTCACAACGTGCTGTGCCTACCCCTTTACGTTCAGGGTGGTGGGTGGCACAGCGGGCTCACTTCTGCTACGAAGAAGACTCTACTCCCTGCTCGGCTTTCCTTTGGTTGCTTTACAGGCTACGGAATATCTCTGTATTCTCAGTCTGCTGGGATTTTCCTGGGGCTGTGTCTCTTCCAAGGTTTTTCTTGAACATCAGAGCCGGCCATATTTTACTCACAAGCCGGTTAGTGCGGACGACGACCTGACCGATCTGTAACGCTAAACCAGCCTGGCATTCCTGAAACAAGCCGGGTGCATCAGGACTGTTGAAAACACACACCCTGCGTCCGGACTTTTGGTGTAGGGCTGCAAAGATCGCTACGCAAGCTCAAACCAGGTCCATGATGGAAAATATTAATTTTTCTGTGATCTTTGAAAATTTTTGTCAAAACATGAAAAATATCTACTGTCTGTTGTAAACATATGTACAGAAAAGAAAAAAGAATTATTCAGGCTAAAGAACAGTATCAGAGGGAAATCTAGATCTACTAAATTTATTCCTTTTATCTCTTTAAAATTTACCGCACCAGGAGTTGGAGGAATGGCACGGTGGCTACCGCACTTGCCTAGCAAGTGCAGGTGCAGCACCACATAAGCTGGGCATGGTGGTGCACGCCTGTAATCCCAACACTAGGAGGCTGAGCCAAGAGGATCGCCACGAGTCCAAGGCCAGCCTGGGCCACATCAGGACCAGCCTGGGCTACAGAGTGAGACCCTGTCTCAATTTTTTTTTTCTGCTTCAATTAGAGTCCTTGCCTAGCAAGCAGAAGGCCCTGAGTTCGATTCCCCAGCACCACACGAGCTGGGCATGGTGGCACGCGCCTGTAATCCCAGCACTCGGAGGGCTGAAGCAGGAAGATTGCTGTGAGTTTGAGGCCACCTGGGCTACACAGTGAGTTCAGGACTATCTTGGACTACAGAGTGAGAGACCCTGTCTAAAAAAAAGTAAAATAAAATTTACTACTTCAGTAAAAAATAATGATGTATCAAGGGACTTGTTCCATTATAGAATTAAAGAATAATAACACAAAAGCAGAAAGGAGGAAAAGATTGGTTTTGCATTTTAAATACACAATTAAAATGTGATTAGAAATATATACGCAAAATGTGGTATGAGATACAATGAAATATTATTCAGCTCTGAAAAAGGAAAAGAGACCTGACCCGCGCTGTGACACACCGCACTGTGCTTACCCGCTCGTCGGCTGTGGCCGAGTCCGCCCTTGGCCCACAGGAGCGGCGCTGGGAAGAGCACGGAAGGAGAGTGTCCGGTTGACTGCTTGTTTTTCATTCTGCTGGGGACCCACACAGGGGCAGAACCGTTGGCTCATATGATAATTCTGTGTTTTGCTTTTGAAGGAACCACCAAAGCACTTTACATTCCCACCGGCGACGTATCGGGGTCCCGGTGTCTCCGCGGTTGTGCCAACACTGCTCTCCGTCTCTGGTCTCTCTGCCCCTTTCACTCTCTCTCAGCATCCGCCATTCAAGTTGCGTCTCCTGGTGGATTTTCTCCCCCAGTGTCTGACCACCTGAATATCTTCTAATGTGCATTTCTGTATGTATATGTACACATGCATGTGCGTATATCTGTAGGTATATCACCTTTAGGGAAATGTCTAATAAAACCTCTTGCCCAGTTTTCAATCACATGTCAAGTTGTAGAGGGTCTTTATACGTCTTGGGTATTGAGCCCTTACACGCACAGACTCACAGTGTTCCCTCCACGCTCCGAGTTATCCTTTCATCTCTTGTGTGCTTTGATGCACAAAGGTTTTGAATCTGTTTTGTTGTTGTTGTTGCCAGTGGTTAAGGGGTCAGAGACCTTTGCCAAAACCAAGGTCATGAAAATTTGCTCATATAATTTCTTCTAAGAATTTAACAGTTTTAGCTCTTAAATTAAGAGCTGTCTGGAGGTGTAGTTCAATTTCATTACTTCGTGTAGATGTATTGTTTTCCCAGCACCACTGTTGGAAACCTTGTCCTTTCCTCACTGAATGGCCTTGACACTCTTGCGATTCATTGACCATAAGGCTGGAGGTGTAGGTTGGTGGCAAGAATGTGCCTCCCATATGCAAAGTCCTGGGTTGGGCCCACAGTCCTGACAGGGATAGGGAGGGGATGGGGAAGACAGAGAGAGAGAGACAGTGAGAGAGAGAGAGAGAGAGAGAGAGAGAGAGAGAGAGAGAGAGAGAGAGAGACAAAGACAGAGAGACAAAGACAGAGAGACAGAGAGAGACAGAGAGAGGCTGCTGGCCATTGATGGGAGCGTTTACTTCTCAGTCTAAATTCTAGTTAATGATTACACACTCTTTTCCCTACGTGAGAACCACATTGCTTTGATTTTATATCTTTAGAGTAAAATTTGAAATCATAAAGTGCAAGTTCCCCAGATTTGTTCTTCTATTTCTAGATTGCTTGGGTAACCTTGAAATAGAAGAGTTCCTTGAAAATTCATATAAATTTTAGAGTAGGTTTTTCTACCTCTGGAAAACAAACAAAAAACATGATTAAGATTTAGATAGAGGTTGCACTAAATCTGTGCATCATCTTGAGCAGTACTGTTATCTCAACAAAATTACTTTTTTCAATCCATAAGCATAGCCTGCTTTCCATTTATTTACGTTTTTAATTTATTTAAGCACTGTTTTATAAAGGGTTTTTAAATTTTTTTGTGCACAAGACTTGTGTGTGCTTTGTTGAATTTATCCCTAAGTATTTTATGCTTGGTACTATTAAAAACAGAACTGTTGAGGCTGGAGGAATGGCTTGGTGGTTAAAGCTCTTGCATAGCAAGTGCTTAGGTAAGTTCTAAGTACCTGAGTTCGATTCCCCAGCACCACATACGCTGGGCGTGGTGGCATACACCTGTAATCCAGCACTCAGGAGGCTGAGACAGGAGGATTGCTGTGAGTCCAAGGCCAGACTGGGCTCCATAGTGAGTTCAGGACCAGCCTGGGCCACAGAGTGACACCCTAGCTCAAAAAAAAAAAAAAAAAAAAAAAAAAAAAAAAAAAAAAAAAAAAAAAAAGAATTGCATTCTTAATTTGCCTTTTCCCTGCTGCTTTTGTGCCCTCCAAGTTTCCTGAGTTAACTAGTTTCCCCGGGGTTTTTGCTTTCGGCAGAGGGGACTGATCCCAAGGAATGCTGAGCTGCATCATCAGCTTTTTTTACATGTCATTTGGAGACACAGTCTCACTAAGTTTCCCAGGCTGGCCTCCAACTTGTGTCAGCCTCCCAGGTAGCCAGGGTTTTAGGTGTGCCCACCATAATCGGCACTTTTTTTTTATGTTTGTTTGTTTTTTTTTCACATATAAGATCATGTCATCTGCAAGCAGAGGTCATTTTGTATCTTTCCAATTTTGATATTTTAAATTTCTTTTTCTCACCTAATTTCTCTGGCCAGAACTCCTTATATTATGCTGAACAGGGCTAGTATTCCTGGCTTCTCACTTATTTTGGGAGAAGAGCTGCCAATCTTTCACCGTTCAGTAAGGCTATCAGATGTGGATTTTTTTCATACATAGCATTTTTATGCCAGGGAGATTCACCCAAGTATTAGTTTATTGTGCGTTTTTGTCATGAGCATGCTAGATTTTGTCAAGTGCCTCCATGCCATGGATCACACAGCTTTCCGCTCTTTTACTGTCAATACAGTGGACTGCACTGGTCGTTTTATGTGACACCACCTTGGTAATCTTGGGATCAATCTCACTTGGTCATGGTGTATAATCCTTTTAAAATCCTGCTGATTCAGTCTGCTAGAATTTGTTGAGGATTTTTGCATCTCCATAAAACCTGGAGTTAAGTCAGCTTTGATAGCTGGCACACATGTAGGTTATTCAATTTTTATTGGCATAAATTTGCTTGCAATATTCTCTTATAACTCTTCGCTTTCTGCGAAGTCAGTAATAATGCCCCTCCTTCATTTCTGATTTAAGTGTCATTTTTGTCTCTCTTTCCTTTGTCTTCTAGCTAAGGTTTGTCAATTTGACAGATCTTTTTCAAAAAAATTAACTTTTGGTTTTGCTGATATTTTCTGTTGTTCTACTCTCCGTTTTATTTTCACTCTGATCTTTTTCTTCCTTCTGCTGGTCTGGGTTTAGTCAGCTGTCCCACCCAGTCCCTTGGGGTTACACAGCTAGGTGCTGAGATCAGTCTCTTTTTAAAATACAGGTGCTGAGAGCCATACAGTTCTCTCTCAACACTGTTTTAGTGGCTCATATAAGTCCCGGTGGTTTTTGTTTTTATTTATTTTAAATCCATTTTACAATTTCCCTTGTGATTTTTCTTTTAATCCTTTCGTTGTTTAAGTGTTTGTGAATTCCCACCTACTTCTGCGTTTTCCTCTCTAGGTTATTAAGGTCTGCTCTCTACTGTGTCCTCTCCTGGAGAGCCTACCTTGGGCTGTTGGGAAGCATATGCACTGGACAGTTGCTGTGCAGAATGTCTGGTGTGTGTTCACTTGGCCTAACTGGTTTATAATGTTGGCTGAGTCCTCTGTCTCCCTACTGATTTTCTGTCTGGTTGTACTACCTGTTATGGAAGTCTCCAGCTGTTACTGTAGAACGATTTTCCCTTCAATTCTGTCCTTTTTTGCTTCTCATATTTCAGAGCTCCATGGTTAGGCAAATATATGCTAATAATTACGATATGTTCTCAATGAATTGAACTTTTATCACTATATAATGCCCTTTTATGTCTTCTGAAACTTTTTGACTTAAAATAGATGTTGTCTCATAATAATACAAGCATCCGATTCTTTTTGGATTACTACCTGCGTGGGATATCTTTTTCCACCCTTTTACTTTTGAATTCTGTGTTTCTTGGTATTTAATTGTCTTGCAAACAGTGTATGGGTAGATGATGTTTTAAAATCCGTTTTTTTCAGTATCTGCCTTTTACTAGTAGAGTTGAATCCACTTGCTCAAAGTAGTTATTGACAAGAAAGGATTTACTTTTGTTGTTGAGGTATTTGCTTTCTATATTTTATGTTTTTGTTTCTCAAGATTACTATTTTTGGTGTCATTTAATTCCGCTGGGTTTTTTTTTTTTTTTTTTGGTAGGTTACCATTTTGAGGTCCTCAGTTTTTTTCTGTGCAGTTTAAACTTATTTTCTCAGTGGTCAACGTAGAGTACCACTAACATCTCGGACTTTTAAATACTTAGCTTGAACAGCTGGGATTTGAGAGTATACAAACCCTCTGATACTAATGACTTCCATTCCTCATGATCGGTAATGGTTATTTTCACAGATTTTGGTTTTACATGTCGTGTGCCTCTAACATGGATATAAGTAGTTGCTTTGTACACTTGTCACCTAAACCACACAGAAAGCAGAGCAGCAGCAGAGCACAGGCAAACTAGCACAGGCTTTTATCTTTCCTGCCATGGGACTTTTATCTTACTCCTGATGTGGCTTTGAGTTTTGTCCAGTGTCCTTTCATCTCAGTCTGAAAGACTCCCACTAATTAGCGCTGCTTGTAGGGAAGATCTACTGGTAACAAACCCCCTTATCTTTCATCTAGGAAGATATCACTTTTTTTTCTTTTTGAACAATTGGGGGTTTTGTGGTGGGGAGGGAGTCTTTTCCCTGGTAATAGTTTGTCTTCCTAAGGACTTTAAATCCATCTCCCCGCTGCTTCTGACCTGCAGACTTCAGATGAGAAACCAGTTATTAATCTCACTGAGATTCTTCTGTGTGTGGACAAGTGGCTTCTGTCTGGCTGCTTTGGCACCGCTTCTGACTCTATCTTGTTTGGAATTTGAGGATTAGGTTTGTGCTTTTCATCCGATTTAAGAAGATCTGGCCAACCATGTCTTTAGTGTTGCTCTTCCACGTTCTCACACCCTTCAGCCTCTCGTCATACCCACGCGGGCCCACTGGGATGCACCCCAGATCCCCCGAGGCTGCGCACCGTCCTGCGGTGTCGGTCTTCGCAGCGGGGCGGTCCCAGCGCTTCATGCTCCCTTCACTGCATCTGTCTTTTGCTTGCGCACGTCTGTCCTTCAATCTTTACTGGCTTTCGCAGAAATCTTAGCTGCTGGACTTCTGTTCCCAATTTCTATCTGGTTTATACTTGATAGCTTCCCTTTGCCCGCACTCCTCACTTGCACCTACACCTTTCTCCGCATTTCCTTGGCCCCTGTTTGTGGTTCTCTTCAGCTGGTTCGGCCCACTTACCCCAGCTCAGCCTTTGAGTACCGATTCTACTATGGGGTGTTCCCAAGGACACTTTCTGTCAAATACTTTATTTTAATGCAAATGAGTCGCATTTCCCCTCCCCTACTTCTGTGTATGTTGTTGTTGTTGTTGTTGTTTAAATTTGGGCACTCTGAATATTATAATGTGGTATCTTGGAAATCAGACACTACAGGGCCTACCAGGAGGCCTGGAGTTGTCCACTTTCATGTGACTTATTCAAACTTTAAAAAAAAGAGACACACCTGTATTCCTCGCTGCATATGGTCACTGAGCCTCTTGTTCTGATAGCTTGAGTTGGATGTCCTCACTGAGATTTCTGACCTGTCACCACAGGTCAGCCTGTGACCTGAGAGTTTGCATCCAGACAAACAAAAAAGCGGTATCTAAGCCTTCTGATAGATGCCAGGAAGCCAGTATAGCCTAAAGGGGCTGGAACGAGACAAAGGTCTGTGCCCGGTCCTGTCAGGAGCCATCAAACACACCAACATGCACCACCCTCCCTTTGGACGATAAGATCCTCACCACCCACACTGGCTCCAGCCAGCCACCCTAGAAATGCAGGTGCTGACCCCAGCAGAGGGCAGCTAAGGCCTGGGGGTGGGAGCTGGCTCCCACCTGGCGTTTGCTCACCAGGTGTAGCAGCCTCTGCCTTAATGTCTGATCAGTTCCAGACTTCTGAAACACTTGATCCGTATCAGCTTATTTCGGTTTAATGTGAATTCTGGCGGAAAGGGTGACTCCTGGGCTTTCTATTCCACTATTTTCTGTGACCACCAAATACACAATTTTAATATCCTATGTTATATGTGAGAGGCATACTGTTATATGTGGCTGTGATGACAGAAAGCCACACGCCACAACCTCAGAACAGTTTCTAAAGGTGACTGGGAGTTACAGCTAACAAGTCAACAACCATAGATGCAACATGAAATATTAAATTAACCCAAAGAAGGCAGGACATGACCAAAAAGGAAAGAAAAAAATGAAGGAGATAAATAAAAATCAAGTAGCAAGATGAAAGATCTGAATTCAAACATATCTGTAATTACATTAAAATATAACATGTCCAACATGTATGTGGTCCACCATTTTTTTTGCCTTGGTTTTTTTAAAAAAAAAAGTTACCATAAGATTTGTCTAAAAGAAAGTTTTATTACTTATAGATATTCACTTCTGTATGATACACATTTTATATGTAGCCCAAGACAGTTTCTTTTCACTCAAAAACACAGGGCAGAAAAAATGGTAAGTGGTCATTTGGACATGCCTGAACATAACAATTAAAATACAGACACTTAAAAAAATCTGGGGTTTTGAAAAATTCCAACTGCATACTGTTTACAAAAAGTACATTTTAAACATAAAAACAGATCAAAAGTATGCCACCTAACACATATAAAAATCAAAATAGCATAAGATTCCATTGACTGTAATAAAAAAAAAAAAAAGACAACCTTTTAAAAGGGGGAGTTAGGTCAGTAGTACAAGGCCCTGGGTTCGAGGCATTATTCCACAGGAACTCACAGATGTTCAGTGAGGACACACAAAGATGCTTAGAGTCATTATTCATCAGAGAGATGCAAAATCCAATCAAGATGCCACTTCATACCCACAGGGTGACTGACTATAAGCAAAAAGATAATAAATGTTGATGAAAATAAGGGAAAAGTGAAACCATCACACGCTGCTAAATGGACTCAGCCAGCTCACAAGTTAGGTCAATACAGAAAAATCCATTGATGTCAACATGCTTGCAAGAAACAACTGGTCAGTTAGACTTTCAAATGTATTTAACTAGAAACACGGCTAAGAGAAAATAAGGAAGACCAAATTAAGCAGAGAGCTGAGCCATGTTCACGGACTAAAAGACTCAACGCTTCTCAAGCTGATCTATGGATTCAGCATGATCAAATGAGAGTACCAGAGGTCTTTTTTTAAAAAGGAAATATTGATAAGCTGGATTTAAAAATCATATGAAAATAAAGAGGATCAGAACTAGCCTAAACAAAATTCGAGAAAAAAGGGGGTGGGGAATTGGAGGCATTGTTATCACTGGAGTTCAAGACTTCATGTAAAACTCTCATAACCAAGACAGTGTGGTACCAGCACACGGACAAGCCTATAAATCAATGAAACATTAAGCTAAATCTGGAAATAAAGTGAGAGATACTTCAGGTCAGTTGAACAAAACATTTAAACATATGTTAAAAAGTATTAATTGTAAATCTGTAACAAAAAGCAAAGTATATGTAGGAAATCCCTACTGAATGGTGCTACGATGCAGATCCCAACCACCAACCGCCCCCCCCCCCCCGATTCCATGAGGTCGGAGATGGGGCTTTGGTAAGGGCTCGTGATGGTTAGTATGGATCCCCGGCTGCACGCGCTCATAGTGGGCGCGTGGTTGCGGCAGTGAGTCACTGCGGTACACAGCCCTGCCCACCTCCTCCCTTCCTGTGCTCCGCTTCCGGCTGCCGCGAGGTGAACAACTTTCCTCTGCCTCCCCCTCCACTCTGGCGCTTGTGCCAAGAAGCCAGCAGGCTGTGGAACGAGCCCTCTGAAACTCTGAGCCTAAACAAACCTCTCTTTCTTTAATTTACAGATGTCAGGCATTTTGTCCTGGTGATGAGAAAGTCATTAATACAAATAAGAAATTTTATAATTCAGAACTTCGAGTTAACAATTAATAAATAATAAAGTATCAATGACATTGTATACTTTGGGCTCTATCAAATTCTTTTATGCGCATACACTGACACGATGGAATCGGTGTGACCTGTGGAGTTAACCCTAAGGTTCAGCAGCAACAGGAACAACACTTCTGAGGGTTTGCCAGGTTCCTGGTGGTGGGGCAGTGAGCTCCGTGTGTGTCTTACATTCTTAAATCCTCGTAATGAGTCTGTGAAGTGAAAACTATTACTGTACTACTACTACTATTCATTTTCCGATGAGGAAATTGAGGACTGGAAAGAGTAAGTAGCCACATGTTTCCCCATTTTATACTTCATAAGCCAGGAATTAAACGCCATTGACTGGTCCTGGGGCCCAGGTCCTAAGCTGCTTTACTGTCCCAGATTCCAGTGTGCCACTTATCAGATGCATGACCCGCAGCGTAAGGTCTTTGCGCCTCCAGCAAAAGGCTTGAGGGAAAGAAGAATTTGAGGAGGGCTATTATAAAGATTAAATGAGATAATTACAGTTAAATCTTTTATCACAGCTTTGGAAATACCACAATAAATATTAAGAGGTTTTTTTTCTTTTTACTTTAGGCTTAGGTCATACCATGCATAATAGAGGACTTTGTAAGGATCAAAGAGAGAATTACACGAAAGTCCTTTGCAAGCAACAATACGCTAAATAAATTCTGGTGGTTCTTATAAATGTACAGAAACACAAATGGAAACTAGTTGTAGCCCCTAAAAGCTCAGCATACAAAATTAAAATCCTCAGGACTGCCCTTAAACAGTCGTTTCCAAGCCTGGGTTCCCAGCAAAACCAATATGAGGGTGACTATAAAAACCGGAGTCCCGAGTGGCCTGCCATCGAGCAGACCCCTGAATCCAACTCCGTCTCTGACGGCAAGGCCCTTGGAGCTGGGAGCTCTACCACACGGTGAGGTCTGGGGCTTGACTTCCTCCCAGTAAATATTTTACAGTTAAATCACAGTACTGCGCTGGGTCCCAGAATCAATGATTTGCTGTTAACAATAATAATTACTTATAATTGGAGTCTCTGGTGAAGGGATTGTAATGATGTCGTGATACATGTGTGCACAAAATTCTCAGCTTAATGTAACCATCATATACCACAGATGTAGACCAATAAAATGGGGAAAAATAATTGGAGTCTCTGAAGTATGTACACAATGCCTTCACTTACAGTGTCTTGAGTATTCTCTATTTCTTGATTTAAACACCCTTTCTCGATAAGTATCAGCCATTTCCTGAAAAAACCATTGCTTACTAGTCAGATTTCTCAGAGAAAGAGAACCAACAGGATACTCACAGTTGGCCCAAAGTATAAAGTTACTGTTCCTTAGACTCAACCAACAGTGGACCAAAAATGTTCAAATCATAAAAAATTCTGCCAGTACAAAATATGTGCTGGCTTTCTTTTTGTCATTATTGTGCTGGGACAACTGGACGTCTATGCGAAAGAAAGACACCACATACAAAAGTCAACTCACAACAACGGCCTAACCGTGAGCACTAAAATCATAAAACTTTTGGAGAACAACACAGACAGTGATCTTTCTGATGATAGCTGAAGTACAAGAAATCATATAAAAAACAGACAAATTGGACTTCAGCAAAATCTTTAGAATGTGATTTTTAAAATATTATCACGAAAATGATGATAACGCAAGGAATGGGAGAAAATATTTGCACATTATATAATTGATAAGGGTCTAGTATTCAGAAGCTATATAGAGCTCTTCACGCTCAGCAATAAAAAAACAAGTGACTCAATTTCTAAGTGGGTAAAGGGTCTGAATAGCCATCTCTCCAAAGATAAACAGATGGCAACAGGCGGATCAAAGGACACTAACGTCGCTATCCTTCAGGGAGATGAAAGTCAAAATCAAAAGGAGCTGCCACCCCATGCTTTCTAGGAGGCCCATCACATAAAAAGACAGTGTTGGCAAGGATGTGGACAGACAAAGTGACGCTTCCACGCCGCCGGTGGGAACATGCGCGGGCACAGTGGCTCTGGAGACCACCTGGCGGCTCCTAAACACGCTTAGCTTCGAGTCACCATACAACCCAGTGATCCCACTTCAATGCACTTGCCCGGGAGAAATGAAAACATATGTCTACACAGAAATTTACACACAAGTATTCATGATCACGCCAAAGTCAAAACAAACCAAGTTTCCATTAGCCGACGAAGGAGTAGACAAAACGTGGTATATTCATACAATGAAATATGACTCGGCAATAAAAAGCAGCAAGGAACGGATTCACGTCACAATGTAGGCAAACGCTGAAAACATGCTAAGTGAAAGAAATCAGTCACCGAAACTCGCGCTTGTGCGACTCCATTTCCATGGGAGGTGAGGAGCAGGCAGAAAGACCCGAGGCAGTTAGCAGTTGCCTCCAGCTGGGGTGGAGGAGGGGAATGAGGCAGGACTGCCAAGAGACAGCGCGGTTTCCTCCAGGGTGAGGGAAAGTTTGAACTTAGACTGTAGCATGAGTTGCACAACCATGTAAATACACTAACAAATACAGCTAGACAATCCAAGTGGGTGAATGGCACGGTATTTGAATTATACCTTGATAAAGCTGTTAACAAATGCTTGCTACACTAACAACAAGAGAACATTTAAAAATCAAATGACTACATGCTAAGAGAAGGATTGGAATGAAGCAATAAATGTTTTAAAATTATTTATCCAAAAGAAAGCACAAAGGAGACGGGGAAAGACCAAGGACCTATCGGACAAATAGGAAAAACACTAAGTGACAAATTCAAACCCAAACATACAGCAATCACATTCACTCCAAACAGACTAGCAATTCTATTTAAAAGAAATCATCCATGTAAATTTAAGCAGTCCAACTCCAATTAGCTCATAAGGCACTCGCTTTCCCCATAGGGACCCAGAAGGCTGTAAGTAAGGCAGACAAAGGACATGCGCCCGCTGGCCAGAGGACCTGTGGCAGCCATGAGACCACAGGAAACAGAGTTGCCACTGTGCGGAGTGAGAAAGAGGGTTACAGACAAGGTATTCTAGGCTAGCACATTTGAAATCTTAAATGGCGTGGATAAATTCCAGTAAGACCTGTACTACCAACACTGATGCAAGACACAGCAATTGTGAAACAGAATATGTCGACTACAGAAATTGAACTGTATTTAAAAGCTCATCCTCAAGGGAAATTCCAGGCTCAGACAGTTCCACTTGTGAGTTTTTACAAATACTTAAGGATAAATAATAGCTCTCTAACAAAAACCTTCCCAGAGAAAAGAAGAAAAAGGATCATCTTTGAAATGATTCTACAGGGCCACAGCTTGGCAAGGACATCATGAAGGAAGACATCTGTAGATCAGTCTCTCTTATAAACACAGATGCCGAGAACTTCAACAAAGTACTAGCAAATCAAACCCAGTCTGATACAAAAAGAATAACACATTATACACCTGCCTGGCTTATTCTAGGAACACAAGGCTTATTTATAATTTGAAAACCAAACAATCTAACTCACCAAGTAATGACAGATGGATTAACATGAGAGAAAACACCTCCCTGAGCTATAAAAACTTCAAGAAACTAACAATATAGGGGAGCTTCCTTAATCTGATAGAGGGTATGCCAAAAAAAAGCCAACCGACAAAACAGAAGAAAAGAATCAGCAGCTATTTAATGTGAAATAATGAGAGCTTCCCCTAAATCAGGAACAAGATAAGAGTATCTGCTATCCCCACTCAGGCGAAATTATACTAGAAACTGTAGCCAGTATCACAAAGCCAAAAGGAGAAAAAAAGGCACACAAACTAGAAGGGAAAGAAAGCAAGCTATCTCGACGCACAGACGACAGAATTGCATACGCAGCACCCAGAAGTACCCACAGACTAACAGTAATACTAACAACAAGGAAACTCGGCAAAATCAACACACAAAAACATAAACTGCTTTTCTGCACGTCACGTGTATATTAGAGAACACAAATGACAGTATGTACAGTAGAAAAAATATCGAATAGCCAAAAGAAAAAGACTCGAGCAACATACGTCGAACACTGTAGAAAACTACAAAACATCACTTAGGAGAATGAGGCAGGAACCACCCTGGTGGGACCTTCCCCACTTGCGGCTGGCAGGCTCGATACCGGAAAGACAGCAGCTCTTTCTAGTCGATCACTAAAGTAAATACAACCCTCCTCAAGCCAGGCCGAGCGAGGAGCAGCCAAGGCGATTCAGACAGGGCACGCGCTGGAGGGCAAAGGCACCAGGCAGGAGGTCGCGCCCCCGCTGCAGTAGCTCAGGCAGCATGGTACTGGCGTGGGCTGCACCAACACACCACTGCAGACAGCTCAGAAGTGGGCTGGTGGGAGATCGTGACAACATTCTTACTGTAATTTAGTAGATAACAAGCAGGCTTTTCAACTAATGGCACTGAATCAATTTGATGTGTATGTGGAAAAATAAATAAATCCTGACTCCTTCTTCTCACCAATTCCAGACGATGCATAGATCTGAATATGAATGGAAAGCAAAAAGCTTTTAGACAAAACCCAATTCTCTTTTTCTTTCTCTTTTGTGGCCCAGGGGATTGAGCTCAGGACCTTGCACATGGCTGGCAACTGTTCCAGCACTGAGTTACATCCCCGGTCTTTAAAAATATTTTAAAGACAGATCCTTGCTAGTTATACAGGTTGGACTTTAACTTTTGATCCTCCTGCCTCAGCTTTCCAAGTAGACAGGATTACAGGCATGCACCAACATGCCTGGGAACAACAATTTCTTAAACAGGAACAGAAAGCTATAACATAAAGGAAAGATTGATAATTATGATTTAATTAAATTGAAGGTTTTTTTAAATCAACAGACAAAGACAGGAAATGAGAGCTCAAAGAATTAAGAAAGGGGACAGAAAGCAGCTCTTCCTGGTAGGCAGTATAAATGTCTACATAAAAAATTTCTAAAGAGGCAGCTGGTGAGAGAATCCAGTCAGATTACCAAAAAGCACGTTACAAGAAAAAAGACTACAGATGTAGTTCAGTGGTACAGCAAATGCAAGGACGGGGGCTTCACACTCAGCACTGCAAAACATTAGTAAGTCAGTAATCAACAGCATTCCCATGCAACAGTAGCAAAACAATTAAAGACAATGAATAAGCTCTATCAAAATCACAAAGGCTGTATCAGCTACCTAGGGGTAAACCCAAGAAAGCTCGCATAAGAGAAGATAATTTACAAAGCACCACTGAAGAACAGGAGAGAAGTCCTGAACACACTGAGACATTATAGAAGCATGTGTTTGTGAACGAAATTACTAAGTATTAGAAAATTGCAATCTCCTCGGAATTAATATTTAATATAGTTTTATTCAACGACAATAGAGATCTCAATTGGGTGACTCTGTCAACCTGGTAAGTGGATCCCACAATTCTCACAGAAGAGCAGAGGGCCCGTAATCACAGGACAGTCCTGGGTGAGACCACGGTGAAAGGCTCTGTCTACCATTTGCTATTACAGGACTGTAGCAGGGAAATATAAAATGTGTGCAAAGACAGATGAATTATGATAACAGAACAAATTTGAGGAGCAAGAAAAAGACCCCAGCTTTGGCATATGACCAAAATATCACTGCGGGTCTCTGGAAAACACAAGCTTCCCCAGAAGCTGAGCTGAATCACATGATGGCACACATGGGGAAGAATGAAGCTGTGCACCCTACCTACAAATATGGCAGGCGCCAGCTCCGGGTTCACTCAGGCTTCACACAGTAGCAGCGGCAGCAAGCTGAAGGAAGGAAATTTGTTTGCGGCCCTGAAGTAAGGGTTTCTCAAATAAGAGCGCACAACTACAAGCCGCAGAGAAAAATATGAGTAATTTGAGTACATTAAAATTTTAGGCTTCCTGTTTCCCAGAAAGAAAAGGAAATTTCCTGATTAAGGGTGTCTAAAATACTTAGCTGCATGTAATAACTTAGTGTGACCAGCATTTCCTAAGAGCTAAAAGCAATACAAGGATGCCAAGACTCGGATTTTTATTTGTTATTATTGTTTTGTTTTGTTTTTTGAGACAATCTTGCTAAGCTGCTAAGTAGCTATTGTGGTTTGGATCTGGAATGTCCCCCAAAAGCCTCGTGTTCTTGGATGCTAAGGACTGTCTATAGAACCGTGTGCTGTTGGTCTGGAGGAGTGAATTGTGGGTGTGTGGTGAACAGGCACGTGGCAGATTGGATTACAGGTGTGTGGCGGTGGCTTACCACACTTTCCACACCTGGACTGGGTGGAACCTCAGGCTGGACCCAGAAGGGGCAGATCATGTGGACCGGACGTGGGAGGACTTGCTGCCTCCTGCCTTCCTTTGGGGGACCAGACGGGACTCGATGCGGCCTGCTATTCGCAAGGCCATAAAGATCTGCCTCCACCTCTGCCTCTGCCATGTGTTTCCACTGTGGCTGGCCACCCGGGAATGACCTTCTGAAACTGTGAGCTAAACTTTTCCTTCCCTAAAATTGTGGAAGTCAGGTAGTAAGTTACAGAGATCAAAAAGTAACTAAGACAGTAGCCCACGCTGGGCTCAGACTAGCAATGCTTAAGATGCTTCTTGACTTTCAATGTTTTACTGGAGGCCCCAGCTGATGAAAACACAAAACAAAGAAAGATTTTTAAATCAACATTAAAACAACATTAGCAAATTACGTACTTGTCTCTCTAGAAAAATCCAGGAAAATTCAGTGCAACGCTATCAGGATTTAGCTCTATGTCCCACCAGAAAATTAAATCGAAAAAAATTCTCTTCGCAATAGCAATGATAAAAATGTGAAAAAATCTTCAAAAAATTAGTAAATCTCAGATTAAGAAAAGCTATAAAGCTATAAAAGCTGTAACATTCACTGAAGGAACGGAAGACCTACATGGGGTTTCTCAGACGGCTTCTCTCCAACAGCCACTTTCTCCTCGTCCTTACTTTTTTCCCTATTTCCTCGATATGTGTCTATGCAATACATGACGTTTACACGGATCTTGAGTACTGTGTGTGCACAATACTCAATACGTATTGTGGCATATTGTGGTGGCAAAATTGCAAATTCTTCCTGTCTCCCTTTGTGACCCTTGTCCTTGCTTTCTCCTTCTTTTGCAGAGTCAGGTGAGGGCTGTGGGTGAAGATCAGGGGGAGGAAGCTTGCCCCGCGTGTGCTAGGCCCTGAAGTCCATCTCTACTGCCACAACAACAACAACAACAAAGCTAGTAATTGAATAGTTTTTGTTATTTTTTCAATTGAGCAGATTTTTATTAGTGTCAATTTTTAATGTTAATTTCTGCTTTTCTCCCTACCAACTTCTTTCTTCTGCTTTGTTCCCATTTCCATTACGTTTCTACTTTTTAGATACAGACTTCGTTCATTTTAGTATTTTTTAACCTAGGTATTGGTTACCGTTGACTTTCAGCACTGGCTAACTAGAACTGAAAATGCTTAAGTCCTGGCATACTCCGGCTTATTTTAAAAATGTGGCAAATGTTAAAAATATTGTTTTTAAATTTATTGCAGCAAAGACACATTGCCATTAATTCACCTCATCGCTTAGAATCCATTTATCCCATCATTCCTGACGACGTGTCTTTTACTGTAGTAAGCGTTCTACATTTCGAGCAATCGCCGAATTCTGGCCTTTGAACATTCACCGCATTTAGTATTCTCCACTTTTAGCCTTCCTAACTCATTGTTTTCATTATCGTGTTCTAGAAATTCCGCGATACCGTCTCGCGTTTCTCCTTCGATGATTGCACCTTTCCAATATCGCGACCTATGCAGGCCCTGTGCTTTTCTTTTCATCCTGCGCCCCTTTTGCGATACTGTAAATTGTGAACCAGTAGGACTCGAAGGCATCAAGGCGTCTGTGCAGCAGTGGGTACTCTGCGAGCACGCGCCTGGCTCCCCACCGTGCTGGTGGTAAGGACGCGCTGAGGATCTGGGTCTCAAAGTCCATCCAGTTCAAAGAGTCTTTCCTTTTCACTATATGAACAAATCAGAAAAAGTTGTTTTTTTTTTTTTTAATGACTTTCTGTCCCCCAGAGAATTTTACGGCTCTCTGTTAGTCAGACCCAGCCCAACTGCAGGGCAGACAGGGGGACTTCAGCCAGAATACTTGTCATAGGAGGTGAGTCTAAGTAGCCGGCAGCCACCACCCACGTCACCTCCCCAGGACAGGCACATTACACTGCTCTCTGTCCGAGACAGAAGCACACACTGCTTATATCGGGTGCAATCACATAGTAGCGAGCCCAGATCACTTCTCCTCAGGCACCGAGAACATGAAGCCACTCAGCGGATACCCAGGGACCATGTGTTAAATAATCCATCCAGGGTGAGTTTGAGTAACTGCACCACATCGACAGAAGGAGAGCACCCCGTGTGGGTGGACTCGTCTCATGATACTGTTCTGTTGCCTGGCTTCCGTGTTCTGCGCACCTGCAAGGGGCTTTCTCAGAAGCAGCGTCCATCGTGCGTTGTCCCCACTTGGTACTGAGGCCTCCTACTCACAGCAGAAGTCGATAGTTTTGCATTTTTCCTAATTTGGTCCCAGCAGCCACAGCCTTACAGTAGAATGCAGCACCTTACATTTACTTCCTAGTGTACACACCGCATGCAGCGGGCTTAGTTCTGGGCCCCGTGGACAGAAGCCCTGCAGAGGCTCAGGGCCTTTCCTTCATGGTGTTTGCATGGAAGCCAGGCACACGCTCCTGTATACTTTGAATCACTTCTAGATCGTTTATGCTGCCTAGTGCAACGTCAATGCCAGGGAAATCGTTTTGTACCAGATGGCAAGTAAACAGCTTGTGTAACCTCAGTGCAGACACAACCACCGCAGCCCACCAGTGCACACCAGCAACAGCGCTGCTGCGGTTGACTCCAGGGACGTGGAGCTGCGACAGGAAAGCCACCCAACCCTGAGGCAAGTCACCGCCCTCCTACAGAATTGTGCCTGCCTCTCTGTCTCACAGCTGTGGGCGGTAGGGGAGAGCGCAGAGCTTATTGGACAGCAGTCACCTCTAATTAAGGGGACGGCGGGCTCCAGTTTAGCCCTCCCTGTGGTTCCCACATTTGCTCTGAGAAATCGCGAGTGGGAAGCCGAGTTTTCCCCCAAGTGTTTGCCTCTGTTTGCCCATGTTAACCTGTCACGTGGTACTTCTCCTCAGGGGGGTGCGGCGTGAGCAGGCTCCCTCCCCACGCTGCCAGCCCAGGGTGTATGTTTTCGCTTTGAGGTCTTCCTCCTTGCAAGGGACAACAGTGGCCTTTTCTGATCCTCGGTGGACTCATCTATTGAGGTCTTGACTTCTTGTAGAACACAGACTCGGTGAAGGGTGTGAGTGACAAAACAGAAATACATGACACCCATTTTTAATACTCTCCACCCTTTGTCTTTGTAAATGCTCATTAGACTGATCCTATCCTTTGGAGAAATGTTTTAATTAAAATGCTAGCTCAAGCAGCCCCAAGCCCGAAGCAACTGTAGGGATAAAGATGCCGCCAGAGTTCAATCCTATTTTCCAAGGTGCTCTTTGAGGAACCTGGCTGGAGGCGGTGGGCTCTGGTCCAGAGGACGCAAAGCCTCTCCCGCGCTCGCACACAGATCACTCTGGCACGCTCGGCACGTGCTGTTCTCTGCTGAAGGCCCCTGCCCCGAAGCCCTGGCGGCTGTCCGCTGGGAAGCTTCTGCCTCTTCCTTCTGGCGATGGCTCTCACGCCCCTTGACTCAGGCTCAGCATGCAAGAAGCCGAGCGCATCTAAAGACAAGCCAGGGTAAGCGTCAGCAAGGTGTCCTGGTCAGCAGGGTTGGACTAGACCAGTAATAAACGGGTTTCTAGAGACTCAGTTTCCTAGGAAAGGAACACAAGGATCGCTTTGGGTAAGGATCAACAGAGAGGCCGAGCCATCAGCGCCCTGAGGTGCATCCGACTCGTCAGAATGCAGCACAGTCATATCTGGGGACGTGCAGTAGACCTCTGCTGTGGAGTAGAGGAGTGGGAGGTAAGAAGTCGAGACCTAAGCGCTTGGGTCTTGTTTCCAGAGGGCTCAGGGACAAGCTCAGGCTGGCTCCGTGCTTTGGGCAGCAGGCAACTACCCTGGTTCTGTGAGTCAGGGGTGTATAATGAGGAAAGCTGTGCCTTCGGCTTCCTCTGTTCTAAATTTTTAGAAAGGTTGGGGAGCTGGTCAAGGAGCAACAAGAGTGTGACACAGTTCAGGATTTTGAACAAAGGCCATATTACCTTTTGAAAAGAGCAAATATCAACGTGTCCAAAAACAGTGGTCCAATGAATAAGAATTAGAAATCCAGGTTCATCTGAGATCATAGTCATTGCCACGCATGCTGTTTTTCGGTTTTTAGTAGATCCTGTCAAAGGCACTGCTAGGCTATGCTACCACGCCATAGGTGGAGGTTCTTCTGTGGTCGCTCCTTATCAAGTTGGATAACATAACTGTCAGATAAAAATCAAGAAAGCCTGGCCGGGGCTGGGGGTGCGGCTCTGTGGTGAGCCCTTGCCCAGCCTGCATGGGGCCCTGAGTTCTATCCTCAGCACCACAAAGCAAAGAAAGCAAAAAAGTCTAGTAATTTCTGTCTCTAGGTAGATTTTTTTTTTTAAGAACAGCTTTTTTTCAAGTAGGCTGCTTAAGAGATTTCCATCGACTATTAAAAGCAATAATGGTGTGACTCATTTCAATAGCCACAGGTTTTCTGGGAGAAGAAGGAGACCAATATAGGGATTTTAAAGTCAAGGAAACATCAGTGTCCCTTCCAGTACCAACTTCACGCCTCTTCCCGTGCTGTCTTCGTTCTCTTGAATTGGTGTCCTTTAATTTCCCAAGCCATCTGTTTGAAATGTTGCAACAACCAGTCCAAAAACCAGCTTTTTGAGGAATCTCACCCACTCCAGGCTAAACTCCAGGGAAGGTCTGTCCTCAATACTTCGTGTTGATATTGATCAGTCAGCTGTGGTATGGAAACAAACAGCTCTCAACTACCAATTTCTTACAACACAAACATGCACTTATCGTTCACATTAGACCCTGGCAGCTGCAGGCTGCAGGGGGTGCGTACTGCTGTCTTTCCACTCTGAGCTCAGCCTCACCACAACAATTGGCACATGTGGGGTAAGTCAGTTAGTTTCCAGGCCCTTGGCTGGAGAAGGTCCCAAAACCGAACCCCACGTCAAGAGGACAGGATTATTTGGCAATGAGTAGGGATGTGTCAGCTACTTACAAGAAGAGACAGCGAAGGGTTGGGATCGGGACTGCAACTGCTCACCAGCAAGGTGAACGAGGACATCCATCCAGCAGCAAGGGTTTAGGATTAGCTACGAATGGCGCATTTACCACACGCAAAGCAAATGAAAAAGAGTACGAGAGCCTGTCTCTCCAGAGGTACTGGGTATCGGTGCTCTTTGGAAAGGACCTAATTGAGTGTACGTTCAGCCAATCTATCCATTTACGGGCCAAACTCTGCTTTCACACGTGTAAAGATCACACTCAAACCTGAGTGAGTGTGTGTGTGTGCACGCACGCTGAGAACTGATCCTAGGGACTGCACGTGGAGTTATATCCCCAGTCCACTTTTTATTTTTTTGAGTCACTAAATTGCCTAGGCTGGTCTGGACTTGCAATCTTCCTGCCTCAGTCTCCTGGGGTACTGGGATTACAGGTGTGTGCCACCACGCCTGGTTTACTTCTTCCTGATCTTGAGACTACATCTGAACCCACTTCCTTGTTTCATATCTTTTCCACAAAATGAAATTATCATATAATTTCCAGGACAGTTAAAAGAAATACCCAAAGAAGCCCGGCCTAGTGGCACACGTCAATAATTCCAGCACTCTAGGCATCTGAGGCAAGAAGATAGAAAATTTGAGGTCAATGAGGCAACACTGTCTCAAAATAAAATCTTTTTTTTTTTTTTTTTTTAAGATTGGAAGGGCTGAAGGAATAGTGCAGCTGGTGGGATCCATAGTGAGTTCAGGACCAGTCTGGACTGTACAGTGAGACTGTCTGAGTAAATAAAGAAAGAAAGAAAGGTTTGGAATTTAGCTCAGCGTGAAGCCCCAGTACCCCCACCAACTCACACGTGCTAAGAGTAGAAGGAGAAAGAGGAGAAAGAGTTGGTAAGCAAGGAGGAAGAGGGCAGGTGTAATTCAGTTTGAAAGCTCTAGGTTCAATTCCCAGTAGCATTTTAAAATCCTAAGGCAAATCTGTGTTCTAGTCACTCTACTCAGCCTTCTAGGAAATGCCAGAACTCAACCCAGGAGCCGGTCCCGCTGAGATCCTCAGACCGGCAATTCTTTGCTCCCACTCCAGGGGCAATACCTGTGAGGTGAGGGTCTCCTCCGCCGGCTGAGCTCTGGTCTTCTCCGTGGTCTGACCTCAGCACCGGGTCCTGGCTGTCGGAGGTGGATGTTTTCCAGTCCGCAGCTTTCGCTCCTCGGAGCAGCTGACGACTCCACGTTCCTCCTCTACAGACTGCACCTTCACCCTGTCACTGAGCATCTGGTCTCCAGTGGCGGAGGAGTACTTCACAGCCTCACTTAACGATTATAATAGCAATTCAGCATTCTAGGGAGCCATTCTTTTCTCCTCTCTTCCTCTTCTTCTTTTCTTTCTTTTTTTTTTTAGACAATATCTCGTTCTGTGGTCCAGGCTGGTCCTGAACACACTACAGAGCCCAGGCTGGCCTTGGACTCACCACAATCCTCCTGCCTCAGCCTCCCGAGTGCTGGGATTACGGGTGTGCACCACCACGCCCAGTTTATGTGGTGCTGGGGAATGGAACTCAGTTACTTAGTGCTTGATTTAGCAAGGGCTTTAATCGCTGAGCCATTCCTCTAGCTCCTAGGGAGCCATTCTTGCAGAAGGTAGACAGATGTTTGTTACACATGAAATTGCCTAGAGTTAGCACCAATAAGGCTCTGTGGTTCCCTCTGGGAGGCTCTTGTGCTCTCTCACGACTCCGCTCAGAGCTCCCTTACCAGATCCCATGTACTTTACGATTGATCTCTTCACGGCAGACTGTTCAATATCTATCCTCGCTGTTAAGCCATAAGCTCCACAGTAGCTGAACTTTTATCTGTTATGCTCAGCCCTAGACTCCCAGGTATAGAGTGATACCAGGCACGTGAGAGGAGATCAGTATGTATTTGTTGATTTGTGGGCTGATCAATGCTTAATATCTTAGAATGTTAGTTTTAACATCGATGTAAAAGGGAGTAATCTAGACTATCTCCATAGTTCTTATCAGAACTGATTTATATACCTGGTATTTTGCAGTGACTGAGGTTCACAACTGACCAGGAAATGTGTACAGAAATAAGACGCTTATTGGATGCATAGTGAGATGGAGAGATGTAGTGTAGAGCAAGTATAATAATTTTATAAAATATGGGCAATGAGTATAAGGATGTTCACCATTTCTTAAATGTTGTGTATCAAATATTTCAAAATAGAATGTTGTTTAAAAATTATGGGCTCTAAAATAGCCTAAAACATGGCCTTTGGTATAACAGGAAGAAAGGGGAAGACAACAGTTTAATGTAAAAATAACAAAGGTAAAAAACTATAACCAAAGAGGTAAATACACATGCACTTGTAATCAAATTCTGTGAATATGCAAACCATCTCTGATTTGTAAATAACATTAAGTATATTTTAAGGATTTAGAGGTGAGAGAACAGTTGGAGGTCAGTGACGTGGGCAGGAAGTGCCTCATGGAATAGGGTATGGGTGATTTGGATGGGCAATGGGACAAGGAAAGTCATTTTGAGGGACTGAGGAAGCTCAAAGTGACAGGTTGGAGTCAGAAGACAAAAGCGAAAATGACGGGGTGTCTGTTGGTGCAGCTGCAACTGAACCGGGAGATAGTGTTGAAAAATAGTGAGGATGAAAATAAAATAGACAAGGGACCAGCCACACAGTTCACGCCACAAACACAATCTCATTCCATTCTTATAGTGACTAGGCAAGGTGCACACTGTTAGTACTACACTTGTCATCTGTGAGGAAACAGGTTTAGAATTTAGTCATTTGCTGAGACTTCAAAGTCAGCAAATAGTAGAACCAGTACTGAAACCAACCTAAAAGCTGTACACTTAACTACCAGGCATATTCCCTCCCTGGTAAGTTGAAGCTAGACTCTAGAAGGCCTTAAATCCCCAGTTTAGTAGTCTGAGCCTTCCTTTCCAATTCTGAGGATCCACTGAGAGATTTTGACCAGGTGCCTAACCTGTGTTAGCCCAAAAGTGAGCAGCTCCCCAGGCCGCTCAGGTCTCCAGGATAGCTTGTGGTCATCAAAAAGTTGTGCATCCTTGTGGACCTACGATCCAAGATGTCTGAATCCGTGTTGTCCTATCAGAAATCCTACATAGCTCATCTCCCTGCCTTAGGGACCAGATCCAGAACCACTAGGGATTGTGTGGTGATCGCCGAACTCCGCCTGAGGAACTGGAGTGGTTTTCTGCTGTGACCTGCCTGGAGGAGCCAGCTAGGGTAGAAATGCTCATCAGAAGAGAGGGAGGGGGGCGTGGAAAGGGCTGAACGTGACTGGGGGCCGTGTTCCCTGGGAAGTGTTCACTGACGCTGGGAGTGAGGCCCGGACCGGTCTCAGGTTTGCCCCCTCCTGGATGAAGCGGCAGGATGGAAAGCAGGACCCATAAACCAGACAAGCACAGAGTCCCGGCACTGTACCGCATGTGTGCTGGGGAGCCACCACGCGGGGTGTGACTGTCACGTGGGGGGTGACCATCATGTGTTGGGGTACAGGCATCTTGGGTGGGGAAAAGGGTATAACCTCAGTGTGGGGGGGTGTGATGATCACGTGTTGGGAGGGCGTAGCCATCTTGTATGTGTGTAACCATCTTGTGTGGGGGAGATATAACCATCATGGGGGGTGACCACTATATATGTAAGGGAAGTATGACCATCATGTGTGTGGGATTGTAACCATCATATTGGGGGTGGCAGGTATAACTATTATGTGGGGGTTTGTAACCATTGTGTGTGAAGGAAGTGTAACTATCGTGTGTGTGTGTGTGTGTGTGTGTGTGTGTGTGTGTGTGTGTGTGTGTGGAGGGGTATAACCATCATGCGAGGGGGTGTGGTGATCATATGTGGGGAGGGGTATAGTGATCATGAAGGGGGAGGGTCACCATCATGTGTTGGGAGAGTGAGGCATGACCATCTTGTGGTGTGACCATCATCTGTGTGTGGTTATAACCATCATGGGGGAGGTGTAACTGTCACATGTGGGGGGGTACAACTATAGCTTTGGGAGGGTATAACCCTCACGTGTGGGATGGGGGTTGCAACTATCAGGTGTGGGGAGTAGGGTATAACCATCATGTATGTTGGGAGTATAACCATCATGTGTTTGGAGGGACATAACCATCGTGTGTGTGTGTGTGTGTGTGTGTGTGTGTGTGTGTGTGTAACCATCATGGGCCAGTGTGACCATCATGTGTGTGGGAGGGGAGAAGGGGTATAAACCGCATGTGCAAGTGGCAGGAAGAACTGTTAATTATCATGTGTGTGGGGGTGGTGTAACCATCATGTGGGGTGGGACAGGGAGGGCGTAACCATGTGTGCAGGGGACGGTATAACCATCATGCGGGGGGGATGGGGTGTAACCATCATGTATGTGGGGGAGGGTGTAATCATCATGTGCGAAGGGGTGCAACCTCCACGTGGCGGAGTATAACATCATGTGGGAGGTAGGGGGTGTAACCATCGTGTATGTGATGACCATCATGTGGGAGGCTGTAACCATCATGTGTGGGGGGTATAACCACTCTCACATGTTTGGGGGTACTTGTAACCACCATGTGGGGGTGCAGTAACCCACTGCTATCCAAGCAAGGCAATAAGCAAACGCTTGGACTGACAGGTGTTAAATGAGAGAGGTGCGAATCAGAGGGGGCGACTGACCATGCTGCTTTTCTACATGTTTACAATCAACAGGCTCAAGTCCAAGGAGACTGGTGAGAGGAAAAGTACTGCCCAAGTGCAAGTCCAAAGCTCCGACCCTGGGAAAAGGCCAGTAATGAAGGAAGCACAGACAGCCTGGAGGGCTGTCCCGAGACGCAAGGTGAATATAGCCTGTAACCTGTAAGCCAGACAGATTATCGTGAAGTGAATTTGCCTCTTGGCGTAGGCATCTTCTCTCTTTCCCAATCCATAACCTACGTGGGGCTGGACATGCATTTCAAAAGGAAATGTATCTAAGACTCCGTTTCTGGGATTAATTTCCTTCTGAACCAGTGTATAAGTCACACATTATTTCAGTAATTTAAAGTCACAATGTGTTTTGGATCTTACACACTGTCTATCTTAAATCATTAGATTTATTCCAAAGAAATTTCAAGTATTTTAACTCAAAATTAAGCAATGACTCTTAGAGGGTTTTTTGGTATGTTGAAGCCTTGCCAAAAGGCACAACACACAGAATCCACAGCACGGTTAGCACAGGAATCTCTGGATTCCCAGGTTAAAAAACGAAAACGCTCCTATCTTCCAAGAGTTACGGAAATTCAAATTCTGGCCAGGCATGGCAGTACACACTGATAATCCCAGCTACTTGCAAGGCTGAGGCAGGAGGATCACAAGCTCAAGACCAGCCTAAGTAGTTTTGCAAGACCCTGTCACAAAATAAAATTTTAGAAGGGGTTAGGAGTGGAGATTAGTGGTAGAGCGCTGACTGATGCACAGGAGGTCCAGGGTTGCATCCCTAGTACTTGAAAAAAAAAAATCACATAATGTACAACAGATCATTTGCGTGCGAAGGCACTGGCTTGATTGAAACGACCATCTGGCCTCCTGGAGGAAGTGCTCCGCAGGGAGCATCCTACCGCGGGAGTGATGTCAGAGTACCCACAGCAGGTACATGTGCGGTGCTGTTGTCTCTGGACCTGCAGAGGCTCTGGGGAGTATGCACCCTTGCTGCAGGGATGCCTCTTAGTGGCACCTGGCACCTGTCCCCCAGATCCACCCTGTTTAATGTAGCTAATTTAGCTTAAATAGCCATTGCTCTTTGAAAAGACACCAGGTGGGCCTGAACCTGACCTAGAGGCCCACCCAGTTCCTGGGACTGGAGGAAAGGCTTCACTGGCGTTTGTTTTGCCACTGTGGGAGGAGTCCTGGGGAAAGACGGGTGCTCACAGGGACACTCTGGGCCAAGGCACCGATTTCTTGCTGTCTCTTATATAGAAATCGTGTTAGGAATAGGCTTTACTAGCTCATTTAATGTTCTGAGGGATTATAAGGTTTTTAATTAATATATCTTGTTATTCTGAGACAGGGTCTTGAACTCTCAATATTCTTTCCCGAGCCTTACAATCCAAGGAGCCACCACACCTGGCTCATTTAATCCATAAAACAAACTCCTCGGAACGCTAGCGTTGTTCTCAGTTTATAGATGAAAACAGTGAGATCCAGAAAAGCTAATAACTAATAACTGCTGCTAATTAGCAGGGACAGGATCTAAACTCGGGTTTGATTCCAGGACCCAGGCTCTTTCCGCTGCCCAGTGCCACCTTTTTCCATTTCCTCTTGGCCTCCCCGGGTTCCCCCTTTAGGCCTCCCTCTCCCCTGGGAGCCTGGAGGTGAATCTGCCTCCCGGATTTCAGAAAGGCCCAGGACCTGAACAGTCCCTACGACGGACTCACTTGCTTCTCCTGCTCTCTGCAAGACCGTGGCAAATTCCTTCGTGTCTGGGCCTCGTTTTTCTCATCTGCAAAATGGAGACGACTTCAGCTGTACAACCCCACGGCTGAGTTCTCTGCGCCCACCCGAGCCCACGCTGGCTCGGGCTCCCACCCTGGCAATTCACAGCGCACCAACGTGGTGCCGCCGTTTCTGACCAGACGCGTCCCGCCGCTTACTGCCCGGGTCACCCTTGGCGAGCTGCCCTCGCGTACTCTCCCACCGGGTCTTATCTGCACTCATCTGAATTCCTCACGTAATTCTGCTTAGCTCCTCCGTACTACTCCAGTTTGCCAGCAAACCACAATATACGCTTTAATTCCCCCACAAGAGATGGCTGCTTCCATCTTTCCCCAGCATCCTTTCACTCGCCTCCTTGTGGACACAGATTCTCTAGAGTGAGTGTCCAGACATGGAATCGCTGGATCATCGGGCTTGTGCACCAGACACTGCCACATCGTTCCCCAAGGCGGCAGCACCCACCCGTGCTCCCACTAGCGAAGTGGAGTGGCTCCATTTCCCATACCCTCACCAGTTGCTGCCACACTGAGCTTCTGTCCTTAAGCTAACGTTGGGATTGCTCTGTCTTCAGGTACTGTGCTTTCTCGTCCGCATCTGTCTGTGCTACCGGATGGAAACTTTGTGAAGGGCAGAAGCCTTGCTTAGCTCATTTCTGTATGCACATAAAACATGCAGTAAGAAGTTGTGAACACACACATTGCAGAGTCTACTCATCCTGACCAAGGGGAGGGACGTGACTTTTTCTCTGTGTGTTGATCTGGGAGGAGATGTGGGCAGGCAGAGCCCATGAACTGCACAGATGATTTATTAGACAGTGGTCACAACTGGCCTATAGACTGAAGGCTTAAAAATCAATAGAGAATCGTGAGTGACCAGCCTATTGGAAATGCCAGATCTGGACCGTTTTTTCACAATATTCATTGAATACTTACTGATGGCTGTGAGGAGCCAATTTACTAGTCTCTGGGGCCATCTTGATTAAACCTCAAGAGGCCTGTTTCAGAATGGGACTCCCCACCCTGGCCCTGCCCTATTACTAAGAGTTGGGCAGAGTCCAGGTGTCCTTTGCACTGGGGTGCTGCACGGCCTATGGTAAATGCCTCCCCTTGTGTCACCCCACCAGTTCCTCCCGCTGACTCATTTTCTAAATAAGCTACTTGTGGTTTTTGGTCTGATATCACATGTGGAAGAATGAGTAATTTTTCAAGAACCAGAATTATATTTGATCAGAGTAAGATACACAGTGTATGGTACTCATGCTCTTAGGCCAAGGGGTCAACACTGGTAGCAAGCAAGTTCTTTAACCTTCTACTGCTCCCTTCCTTGGGCCACAGGAGAGGCTGGAGGGTAAGTGGACATAAGCAACAATGTTTATATACTTTTTTTGTGATCACACCATGTAAAATTGAATGAAATTATATTGAACTGCCTCTCCTAGATTAAATAAAAGTAATATGGCAAAAGCAGCAAGGCCATGGGTTCCACTGTTGCACTGCATGAGTTTAAATTCCACTTCTACTACTTGGCCAACTCAGTGACTATAAGCGAGATACTGAACTTTAACCTGCCTCCATTTCCTCATGTTTAAAATAATAACCGTGCTTATCTTATAGGTTTAATGTAAGAAATAAATAAGTTGCTTCATGTGGTTTTTCAGAGTACAGGCTAGAACATAACAGATGGAAGTGTTTGTAGACATTTCCTTGACCCCACTGCAATGCTTGTGCTCTGCGTAGGCACTGCAGAACTGTTTCTGACTAAATGAATGCCTCCTATTGAAACATTATCTGGAGCCAGGTAGAGAAGCAGCAGTAAGTGAAGACTTGGCTGTGAAGGGGTTCATTCAGAGGTCTCAAAACGTGCCACTTTGGTACCCCAGTTCTTTTGAGTTGAAGGTAGTGAGCATGACAGCTACAGAAAGGGTTTTCTGACTTCTCCCTTTCTGCTGAAGCTGGATCTACATGCAACGTATGTGCAAGGTGTCCCCCAACCATATAAGGAGGAAAAGAACTTCTTCACTCATGCTACTGGGGATTGAACCCTGGGACTTCACACAGAGTTGCTTTTCCAGCCATTTTGATTTTAGGGCACAGTCTTCCTAAGCTGTTAAGCTGACCAACCTGGGCCTAAACTTGTGATACCTCCAGTCCCACCTTCCATAGTGCGGGCTTACAAGCATATGCCACCATTCTCAGCTGGAAGAGGACGTTCCTGTCAGTCACCAGGGACAGGGCACTGACGCAGAGACGCATCTGTACAAACAGAATGTTACTGAGATGTGCAAACCTTCTTCTCCGTTAGTTTCCTTCGTGTGTTGCCCATGACTTTCCCACAGTTTACTGGCTTCCGCCCCTGTCTTTCATGTCGTCCTCGTTTATCACTGTTTGTGTAACATGTATGCTTTAGGCCTAGTAGCTTCTTCAGGTCTTCATTTTTCTCATGAAAATTCTCGCATACATGTAAAAGCATTAGCTAAAATGCATTTTCTGGGCAGGGGATGTAGTTCAGAAGATGGCATGTGTGTGGCCCTGGGTTCCATCCCCAGCATCACCCCTTCTAAAAATAAAAATGAAAGTACATGCTGTGGCTGGAGGAATAGCTCAGCAGTTAAAGCACTTGCCTAGCAAGCTCAAGGCCCCGAATTTGATTCCCCAGCACCACATAAGCTGGGCATGGTAGTGTATGCCCATCATTCTAGCACTGGGGAGGCTGAGGCAGGAGGATTGCCTTGCATTCAATGCAAGCCTGGGCTCCACAGAGAGTTCAGGATGAGCCTGGACTACAGAGTGAGACCCTGTTTCAAGGGGGAAAAAAAGCATAAGCTTTTGGCTTATCTTAACATCAGTTTCATTCTTGGCCCAAACACAGAACACCAGGAGGCACCAGTGGTGTAACTAAGCCCTGCAGATCAGTCCTCTTGAGCCTGTGTATCCACCTTTTGTTTGGCCGGTCTGTCCTGAGTTCCAGTGCTGAGCCAGGAGGGCTGCCCCTTTCAGGTGTCACTCACTGGGAGGTTCTCCTTCCCATTCGTCCTTAAATCCTGAAAATACAGGCGGCGGCAGTGGTGGTGGGATTATAAAGAAGACCTGGTATCAGAGAATTTCATCCTCTGTCCCTAGCATTTACTACGCATAAGATGAACTAGCATGATGGTGGTATTTGGAAGTTATCTGTTGAGTTAGTGGAAGAAACCGCTTGGTATTAATATAGTTTTCTTTTTATCAGTGCATGTGTGATATTTATCCTCAGGCCATTTGTCTCTGAGTATCAGGGAGAAGCCAGAGGAAAATCCTTTGGGCCCACCCTCAACAGCACATCTCTTCGGGAGGCGAGGGCGGGGTTCTGGAACCTCACACATCAGAGTGGCCATCAGACCTCAGTGCTGAGGAGCGTGACAGACAAGGATAGTGGGTGGACCTTGGCTGACGCAGGAGCATGGGCCGTAATGCGTGTGGGGAAGCCGATGCAGTCAGTGAGAAGGGAGAATCGCTGAGCTGCTAAAGCAGGCCAGCTGTCCCACAGGAGCCAGACTCCCTGGGGAGGGCAGGGCACGGGAAGGACACATCCATTCTTGCAAAAGCATTCTCACTCACACTGATGCAAGGAGTGTCACTCTCCTAGACCACTCCCTGTTCTCTCTCTCTCTCTCTCTCTCTCTCTCTCTCTCTCTCTCACATACACACAGATGCACCTCAGATATACTTTCTCACCCTAGAAGGTAGTGGGGGAGGCTTCGTGGCTGAATCAAAGTTGGTTAATGTTGCTCCTTTTATTACACCAAAGGTCTTGACATTTATTAGGTGACGAACATAAAACTTGGCATACTGCTGTTCGAGTGGCATGCAATCTCCTCTACGGTGTAGCTTGGGAGTTCAAGGTCACCGCAGCCACAACAAAAGAGCCCCTCTCCAGAGAGGAGGAAGGGGACACTGCAGATCCTGTTTTCTGAGTTGGAGCAGACCCAAGCGCTTCACCACCACAGCAGCTAGGGGTCGTGGGGCCAGGCGAGGGCACTGAGGCAGGTGTGACAAGGGATCTGGGTCTGATAAAGCTCCTAACGTTGAGCCAACAGGCAAGTATGTACTTCCACATGGTTAGCACTGACTACAGGGGCATGCTGAGCGCTGCGTCTGCGTGAGGTACAGCGGATAGGAATCCTCACTGAAAGTGATCCTGGCTTCACAGGGCAGAATAAGACATGGCGGCGCTGTCACAATAAGGCCACTAAATTCACAGCAACGATAACTTCAAAAGGAAGCTCTCATGACTACAGGGAAGCAGCTCTGTCCTCTCTAAACTGGGTGCCCCGTTTCCGGGTGGGCACCTGCCCTGACACTGTCACATGGTCCTTTGTGGGCTGCAGAAGGTCACTGAGAACAACAGAACAGAGGAAGGGGCCACACACATCAATGTGAGGGACACTGCCACCAAGCACGGCTGGCTGCTGTTGGTGAGTATCCTGGATCCCTCTCCTGGTGCCCATGTGTCTGAAGGGCTAATCTGAAAAGAGGCTGGCAAAGGACTTCCTCAAGCTCCGGATGGTCTCGGCTTTGGCTTCATCCTCACTGGCTGAAGACCGGAAGAAGGAGGACTCAGAGAAGCTGAAGGCATTTGTCAGGGACTGCGACTTGCTTGAAGATAAAAACCAAAGAGAACGTGAGAGGGTGGTGTTCCCAGTGAGGCAGGGGAGGACGGTGACACGAGGCTACGCGACCAGAGCCCACTCCCGCCCCAGGGAGCTCAGGTGACAGGAGAAAGTGAGAGTGGCTATGCCACTGGGGGACTGGAGAAGCCCTGCACTACGTCCTCACCTTCAGGGACGCTACCCAGGAAAGGATGCGGGCAGCGTGGGAACCAGGGACAAGGGGAAAGAGAGACAGGAAACGAGGAAGAAGGGGTGACTCCAAGGCTGTTTCTTTTATTTTTATTTATTTATTTTTGCTTTTTGAAGTGCTGAGGATAGAAGCTAGGGCTTCACACCTGCTTGGCAAGTTCTCTAGGACTGAGCTACACCTCAGCTCTGTTTTTTCCCAGTGTGGAAAGGCTGGAGGCTCCCGACTTAGAACGTGCTAACCTAAGGCCTCACACCCTCCTCCTCTGGTTACAGGCGGGCACGAGGGGCCTGTGCGCTCCTGCATTCTCCTTCCCACCCTGCAGCCTTGATTCTACCCCTTGCTCACGCCTGACCTTAAGCCATGTGCTCTCTGGGACCTGGGTTTTCATGGGTTACATGTAGCAGTGTGTGGTGATGTCTAGGCCCTCTTGGTTCTTCCCTTCCTTCTCCTTTCTTTGATATCAAAGGACATTTTCTCGGCCCCAAACGACTTCATCCATTTTCCTGTACTCAGAGTGGACTGTCGCCCCTGCAGCCTTCCCCAGAGAAGCCTTAATGAGAGGGAGGTCTGGGGGTGTCAGGGTGTGCGAAAGCAAAGAGCATTTCAGGCCATAATTACTAGGCAATTTTCTAATTAACAAAAGCCCAAACCACACCCATTTGAGAGATCTATTTTTCCCTCCGGGTACCAGTGAGTGATTCAGAGAGAAAGGCTATGAAAGCAGGGGCTGTGGAAAGGCTAGGCCCATAACCCAGAAGAAAACTGTGAGGTCTAGCTTTTCCAGCGGCCTGACTTGTCTGTCACCTTCTTGATTCGCATGGGGTCTGCCTGCTGCCTTCTAGCTCCAAAACTCTTTTCCTGGTGTCCTGGTTCTGCCAGCCTTTTCCTAAGTGCTGGGTGCAGCCCAGGAGAACCCTTGCTGCAGACCTGTGGCAGTCATTCCTCCAGCACCCTGCTGCTCACCGGGGCTGGGGACAAGCCCCAGCATGCTGGCCTCTGGCAGGGAGGCCCTCTCTGCACACACAGGCAGAGGGTGAGGGCACCAGGTACTAGTCGCCAGCTTGTCACCAGAGGAGGGCTCTATCAATAGCTGCAGCTCAGAGGCTGTAACAAACCAAAGAACTGCCCTCTGACTGGGCTAACCGGGGCTGTGAGAGGCAAGAGGGGTCCCAACGGCAGCATACGCAGAAAGCGCCCAGTGGAGGGAGGTGATGGGCAGCCAGGGGAGGAAAGGTGCTACTAGCCTGCGCTGGGAAGAGGGAGAGGGCGAGATGCCCCCTCTTTCTAGGACTGCTAGGCCTGTGAAAGCGACCAGCAGGACGCCTGAGGCCCAGCCTGGCTTTGCCACTAACTAGAGGAGTGGCTTTGAAAAACAAAATTGACCCAACACCCTGAGCAAGGTTTCCGTGTGTGCAATGACTGTAGCTGAGGGCTAACGGCTCACCTGAACTCGACCTCACGGGCCCCTTCTTTTCCTCCCTCCATATTAATTTATTGCCACCAGCTGTCTTTGCTGACAGTGGCAACACAATTTGTTTGGGGTCACTGAACGCAGAGCACGTGTGATCTGGGAGAGCAAGCAGAAATGACCACCATCTCCACCCAACGGCAGCTTCTCGCTCTGCTGCCCCTGGGTGCCCTCTGCGTGCCTGCAGGGGAGGGCAAGGTGAGGGAATGAAGGGCTCCCCTGCTGCCCCTGGGTCAGCAGTACGGTCTGAAGGAATCGGGGACCCCTGCTGCCCCTGGGCTCTTGGCAACTGACCAGAAGCGGCAGCGCCTCTGGCCCGGAGGGTGAGGGAATGAGGGAACTCCTCCTCTCTTCTCCCCACTGCCCTCCCACTGAGCTGAAGGCTAATGGTAAAAGGAGTTAACAACTCCCTATTTCCATCTGGTCAGCCATGCTGATCTGCACCCTGACGGTAAGAAGCAGGAAAGAACTTTTATCATTCTTAGAAGGAGGGAGACACACACAGAGAAGAAGAAAGGAAAAGAGTGGGGGTCGGGTTTGAGAAAAATGAACCCAAAACCCCAGACTAGTACAAGCCTAGAGGTAGCTGTGGGCCCGGAGGGCCATGCCCCAGGAAGAGCACAGCGGGTAGGAGCTTCTAGCTGGACCTCAGGCTTTCCTTGCCCCCTCTCTTCCCCTCCCTAATCAGCCCTTGCCATTCTCCTCACAAAAACAAAAACAAAAAACAAAACAAAACAAAACAAAACAAAACCCTCGAAAAGCAAACACAGAATAACCCACAAAGAGTGGGGCAGGCCTGCCTGAAAGAGCCCCCAGCACTAGGAGCTGGGGCCAGAGCAGGGCAGAGGGTGGGGAGGAGCCGCTGAGCGTCTCTTACTTGAGCTGTGGGTGAGGCTGGGACTTCTGTGGCGGAGCAGCCTGGGGCGGCGGGGCCTCTGCCAGGGAGCTGCTGCTGGAGGGTGCATCTCCGTGGGTGGTGGAGGAGGAAGAAGAGGAAGAGGAAGGTAGCAGTGATGGTCCAGGGGGGAGCCGGCGTGGAGGCAGCACCTTGCCTGGGGGCTGCGTTCCTTGGGGTTGCCCAGGGCCCCCTAGGTTCAGTACAAGAGAAACTTCATAATTTAACCGTATCAAAGGTTTCCTTAGCAGAATCTATGTCTCACAGGGGTGGTTAGCTAGTCATCCAAAGGAAAAGCACTGTGACCAGAAGCCCCCAAAGAGTCTTAACCTCTGCACAGCACCGTCATCTGCTCCTCACAGCAGAAGACAAGACGGGGGTGAGCAGGCCTCAGCGGAGGCCAGCTCTCCTAGGGAGGGTCTCCAGACCAGAGGGACCCACCCCCTCCCCAAGTCCTAGGGACAGGTTTGCTATGCCCACATTCACGTATCAGCCACAAAGGAAGCTAGCAACCAGAAGACCCAAGCAACAGCCCTCTACTGACGTCCTTGGAAAGTCATCACACTTCTCTTGGGCCCTGGGGTTTGCAACCCAAAGACCGCTAGAAAAGTGGGTCCCAGCCTCAGTTATTGTTTGAGACAGTCACCTTTCAAAGGTGGTAACAGGTGAGAAAGCCCCCTGAGAGTGTCCGTGCTGCGCGACCCCTGCTGATGACCACTCACCACAGTCTCCTCAGGCAGCCTTGCTCGGCTCCCCGCTCCACTAGGAGGCGTGGCAGCACTGGCCCCATGACCAGGATCAAGTGACATCCTCAGGGGCTCCAACATGAAGCCCTTCTCATGGATGTGGTGAAATTCCGCAGAGAACCAGCCTCCATTCCGCCCCCCCCCCCCAGAGATGTGGGCAACACCTGGCAAAGAGCCCCCCTAACAGAACCAGCAGTGTACCTCTCCCAGCACGAGGTAAAAACCACCTGGTAATCTGGTGAGAGAAAGGCCTTTATCTCATTTGGGGGTTGGTGAGCAGTATGTGTGGCACCAGTATCCTCAGACTCTGCCTGGGGTAGGAGACCCCTCCCCACTCAGAAGCCAGAAGATGACCCCAGGAGCACCTTGACTGGGAAAATGATACCCAGGGGCCTGGAAGACCCTGGCTATTGGCCTTTGTCCCAGATGCTATACCCGTGGGCCTGCTGGAGAAGGAGAGCTCACGGAAACCCCACAACACAGGTGCTCTCTGGAGAGGCACGCTGTGTGCCTGTGCGACCTGGCATCCATGGCTGGCAGCCCATTTCCCAGCCTTTTATCAATAACCAACGCACGCCAGGGTTGGTTACACATAAATACGTACATAAATACATGGAACTCTACAGGATTAATAAGTTCTAAGTTCAAACAACTAGTGAAGATGACAGATAAGCAGATTACTTCATGTCAGTTTCTGTCTTTTCCAAAGTTTGACAGCATTTGTATTAACATTTACTTGTAAAGCAATTCAGGTCGGAAACTCAGCCTCTTGTACCAGAAATTGGGGTGCTTTCCCACTCATGCAGAGATACCTGAATAGCCAGAAACTTTACAACTTAACACTGAAGACAGATATAACTTTTCCTTTATTGCACATTAAGCTGTACAAGAGTCACAGAAGAGAGGTACTTCAATCACACTTCAGCAGTGGCTGAGGGTCTCCCAGCTAGATCAGTACAAAAAAGGCGGACAACATCAGAAAAGAAATGGGCATAAGACACCTGAAAGGCAGTCCTACACGGTGACACAGACGTCCCCCAGGCCACAGAGTTGCCTCTGGCATGCTGCCTGAGGGCATATGGCAGTCAGGTGACGCTGTCTGCTTGCATATGGCAGTGGGAGCCCTGACCAGCTTCTCCCCAGCTAGCCGCCCTGGCTGACACCTGACTGGAGCTGAGGGGCAATGCTGTATTTGTGGCTCACAAAGTCACATGAAAAGCACCTGGATGTACACACTGGAACATGCAGAGAAGCGACACCACTATCAGCTCACCACCTGGACAAAAAAATTAAAGCTAAAAATAAAAGTATTCCTCCACCAGGAAATGTTGCTTCCGTCCCTGTCACCTCACCAGATGAGAGGTGCAGGGAAGCGCACACACGCAGATGCAGGCACAGTCACAGCAGGCGGGCTGCCCACGGCCTCTGCAGAGGTTGCAGCCCAGGGCACTCGCACACCACATATTCCTCTATGGCCTCAGAACCGCCAGCAACCCAAGGAGAAGGCTGGGCATGTGCCTCTTGGCGAGTCGCTCCTAGCCCTCAGCCTGGCAGCCCAGAGGGGGCCGTGTCAGGACAGGCTGGGGATGTCTGTGAAAGTGAAACAAGAAGCACTTCTCAAAAGCAAATTGCTGAGACGAGCCCCTGCGGGCCACAGTGCTGGAGAGGGCTTCTCGGGGCTCGTCCCTAGCCCTGTCCCACGCGGCAAGATGAGACACTGACTCCAAACGCTAACTGGCCATCTGCCCAGGGGCTGCTTGTCTGAGGGAAGAGGGCAGACAGGTAAGGATTCTTCAAGCTGTGGGGCCTCTGTTCAACAGACACACACAAGCAACACCTGAGATCGCCCCTCCCAGAAAGCCCCTCGTCCTCAAGGCTCTGCAGGCCCAGAGTAGCCACGGAAAGCTACACCTGGGAGTAAGCCAGCATGACACCCACTGGGGCAACATGGGCGCTGGATTTCGTCTTGTATTATGAAGCCTCAGGAATCCTCAGAGACTTCCCAGACTTCCAGCAACTCCTGTATTCTGTATTTAAGATTGCTAAAGAATCGCCTCCGCACACAGGTCAAGCTTAAGGGAATTCAGAGCAGCCCAGTTCCACAGACGGGCACATATGGCCAATTCCAAACCAGCAACCAGGAAGGAGCCACTGAGATAAGCACACAGACAATACCCACGCATCCACGGGGGGTGGCACGCTGGCGCCCCATCACTTCTGTGTGTGTTTGTATAATCTCACAGCTAATTAGTTCATAATAAAAACGAAGGTTACACTGGGATGTGAAGTACAGAACACATACCTCGAAGCGGCTTGTTCTTTGTATTTCATCACTAAAAACACAAGAGCTCTACGGCACAGCCAGCCTATTCACATAAACTCACACTGCACCAAGGGTTAGCAAACAGAGAGAAAGCAGGACACCTTCAAGTCCAACAACGGAAGCTATGGGCACGAGACCTTGAACATGTCTTAGAGTTCTACCTATGTACCCAATCATGCAGAAGAAGCAGAAGCACTGTCCGTGGAGGACCCCAAGCACACTCATGGAGGTAAGTGCTGGGGACCTGAGCTGGAGTGAGGGGGAGAAGGGGAGCCAGGGTTCTGTTCGTAAGTTTGGTTTCTCCCCTGTCCATCCCCACATTCCTATCTCACTCCATAATATGTAACACTTTAAAAATCACTATCGAACCACCCAGAAAACAGAGTCACACTGGTCTTGCAAGAGGCACGGTTCTTTTGCACACTGCTGACACACAGCCCTGGAATCACAAGTTACACAGAGAAACGCGAGTGAGCACTACAGGCACAGACAGGAGGAGGGAAGACACGCAGGAGCTGACACTGCACAGGACAATGTCCGGGTGGCAGCCGGGAGCACCAAGCACCGACCGCACGGCCGGCAGCTCCCTCCCACTTTCCTTCCTTTCCTTTTTGTTTTGTTTGTTTTTGGCTTAAAATTTCAGCTTTGAAAAATGAGCTACCGGTCACTTTACGAGGCTGGGACCTGCCTCGGCCCTACTGCAATGCCGTTACAGTCGAGGATGCACTGCAAACAACCTTGAGGAGGGGGCCGCTGGGGCGGGGGCCTGCTCGAATCCGGGTCCTTGAGTGCTCCGCTCTGGAAGACAAAAACGCAAAAGAGATAAAAAGAAAAGTCCGGGAGAATTCCACAGAGAAACAAGACGCAGTGGAATCCAGTGGGATCCGTCACGAGTTCCTGCTCTTCTCTGGGCCTCAGGCTGTTGTAGGGCCAGGTAGGGACCACACAGTGCCCAAGACCCCCAGCGCCCTCTTCCACTGGCTCTTCCTAGTAACTTGGAGGCTTCTAATCCCACCTGGCTTCTTCCATCCAGATTCCTCAGGATTTATAGGCCTGGCCTCCTAAGGAGAGGGGTCTCCCTACCAACTCCAGAAACTGAGGCGACAGCAGGCAGCCCCAGAGGCAGGGAGTGAAGCCTACACGAGGCTCGCTGCCCACCTGCAGTAAACAAAGTAGGATCAGTTCTAGAGCTAAATCTAGGTCTGGCCTGCTCTTGGGAATGGGCTGGAGCCCCACCGGAATAGATATACAGAAGAAATGAGCAGCTAGTGTTTCCCAGAGTCCTCCTTACCCAGAAAGTAACGTCTATAAAGTATTCACAGCATAATTATATCTGGCCAACAGCATGGCCCCATTCCCATGCTGCAGGGCGCTCCTCCCAGCTAGATTCCCAGTTCCTCCCAACAGGGGGAAAGACACACGCACACACACTTGGCTGCATGTGTGTCTCCTTTGTGTGATCAGCAGGAAGCTCAACGTTCGCACAAGGGAAACACTTGCTCCACTGAACCAAAAGCCCATCCAGTGCACCAACAGCAACGCACGGAGGGACTTCCATACGGACCCTCGCTTCCTCTCTAGTGCCCCCAATCCTTGTGGCGACCATCCTCTGTCCTCCGGTGCCTCGTTTCCCCGAGCCTTAATTCTGTTGGTTGGTTGTGTTTGTTTGTTTGTCTGTATGTTTGTTTTTTGAGGCAGGGTCTCATTCTGTAGTCCAGGTTGGTCCTGAAATCACCATGAAGCCCAAGCTGGCTTTGAACTCACGGCAGTCCTCCTGCTTAAGCCTCTTGGGTGCTGTGAGTACAGGTGTGTGCCACCATGTCCAGCTAGTCTGTGGTGTTGGGGAATGAGCCTAGAGCTACATGCATCCTAGGCAAGTATTCTAACTGCGGAGCTATGCCCCCAGCCCCCTGGGCCTAGAGTCTGGCACCCTCCTCCCTTCCTACCTACCGAAACCTGTTTTCAGGCCCACTACCAAAGTGACAGGGCTACCCTTCCCAGCCATACAATCTTTTGATGACAGCATGGCCTCAAACACTCCAGCAGGAAGGTTTGGAGTAACTGGCAGAGGCCTTGGAAATGTCCTTGGTGCTGGCACGTAAGACCACACGGCTCTAACTATCCACCTCAGCCCCTGGCAAATCCCAGCAGAAAAGCAACACTTCCCCTCCCACTGTCTCAAGCCTCTCCTCGGATCCATCAGCCTTGGGATAAGCCAACGCCACCATACCCATACCAGAGGGCTAGCTGAGACCACCCTATTCAACAGCTACCACGTTATTCCCTCCTAGCACTTAAGATCTACCAGTTTCTCTACCAGCCTTATGTTTTGCTTAGACCAGAATGCCTAACCCTTCCAACCCCGCTCTCCAACCTGTCTTTCTTTTGCAAGGCTTCCAGTTATCCTCCTGAGCTCTTTCTCTGGATGCACCATGTAACGTCTCTAAGTAAATTAGAGCTAACACTTGCTGAGTGTGCTCTGTGCGCTAGGGAACATGGTACAACCAGGTACCTTACAGTGGGTTGATGAGGTAGGTATTACTCAATCAGTACCTTTAGCTGGCTCAGCATGGCTGGAATCCATCTTCCTAGCCTCTTGCTTTACATCCTAAACCCATCTGCTCCTTCCACTCTTGGCCTTATATTTATTCTCTAGGCTAGGTCACAGCCTCTCATTGACTAAGACAGACACGCAAGTGCAGGACAGCAAAAGCAACAGAGTTTGTGGAGCCACTAGGGTGGCTTTCACCAGTCCTCTGCCCCAGGGTTCTACTATAGGTACCACAGAAAACTGCTGGCGAGTGGGCGCAGATGCTGGTCAGAAAGAGCTGACACTACTATCCTCCAGGGACTAGTGTCTCAGGACAGCAGATGCACAGCCAGCAGGCCAGCAAGGTACAGCAAGGTAAACGCTGGCTTGGGTAGTGCTGCGTCTATGCAGAGGCCAGGGGCTTCCTGACAGAGATATCGCACAGACCACTCCTCTGTTCAACAGGAGGTAGATTAAATGGGCATGAAGACTCTTCCCTGCCCAAGAACCTGGTTCAAGTCCCATGGGTGAAGCTTTAACGGGAGCTCAGACATCCCCAGGAGACCTCCACAGCGGGGCACGGACCATGCAGGCCAGCCCCACTGTCCTCAGCCACAGAAACACACATGGGCGATACCTCAAGAGGCACAAGACCACAGGAGCCTGCCCTGCCCAATAGTTTGAGAAGAGCTCTGGGGCAGACCCTGGCTGGAGCCTGGGAATGTCCTTGGCCACTCTTGACGGAGCCTTGGCGGCCCCCTATCCTGGCTCCACTGGGGTTGTGGACTGAAGTCTTCTCAGGGATATGGGAGGCTGGAAGGAAAGTCCCCAAGGGCTGTCCCTTGCCAGGCTGAGACACTCTGACTCCACCCTCCAGCCTGCTCTTGACTATAGAGGCTGAGGCCTAGTCCCTGTGGGGTTTGGCTACCATGGGATCTGTCTCCAGTCACCAAGAGCCTTCTGGGATACCGAATTCCATACTAGTCTGGCCACTCTGGCGTCACTACCAAAGTCTGGCCTCTAGCCAGCCTACAGCAGCAGCCTATAGGCAGACAGGGACACAGACTCTCAGGAAGCTCGGCTGACTCAAACAGGTAAGAATGTGAAGCCAGCGTGCACGACAGGCTACAAAAAATAAAATAAAATAAAATAAAATAAAATAAAGAGGAGGGAGGAAAGGGCCTTATGGCAGCCCGAGGAGAAAACATCCCCAAACAGCCCTCATTTTACAGGATGACAGCAAGCTCTGAGGGTGTCAGTTTGGGATGCTGCTGTCAATGTGTGGCTAGAGGCGCGGCACTGTGCCAGTAAAGGCAGACTGAGGCCCACTGCTCTCTGGCTGGTTGTGCGTGGTCATCCTAGACATCTCTGAAGATGCGCACTGGCAGAATAAAACAGGCCTGTCGGGCAGATAACAAGGGGAGAGGGCTGGAGGCACAACCACTCTTTACGGGACATCAGGCAAACAGGCCTCTGAATCTCAGTTGCCCAGATGCGCAGACTGTAAGGGTGAACTGGGTAACTAGGAAGCCGCTCAACTTAGGAGACTGAAATTAGTCCAGTGTAAATCTGAACCCTGCCAAGGGCTGGCTTGGCAGTAGTGAGTTTCCTGGCATGAGAAGCGAAAGGTCTGAACAAACTCTGGTCAGAAATGGTATGGAAGGGGTTCAAATAGTTACATGGAGATAATTTCTCTGGGTTTCCACTAATTCCTTTATTTATTTTTCAGTTTTTTAGATGTCTGAGATAGAAAACAAGCTCTTCTTAATGGTACAGCCTTGAGTTCAACAAGACCATAGGGTTGAGTCTCAACAGATATCCACAGGCACAGGCTCTGGGGTCTTGGCAAAGAGGCTGAGCTGACCCTCTATGGAAGCTAACTGGGCTGGTGACCTGCTGTGCAGAATCCTAGAGGTCTCCTCCCGAGGAAGCCAAGGGCTGGGACACAGCTGGTGAAGCCCAGATACTCCTCAGCTTAGTGGGTCCTGCCCCTGGCCAAGGGAGGAAGGCAAAAGTTTCCCTTCCTTTTGGTGTCACTGTTGTTGTTACACTAGGGAGTAACCTCAGGATCTTTTGGCTGAGATGCTTCTCAACCTCTTCTTATTTTTCATTTGGAGACAAGGTCATACTAGGTCACTAAGTTGCCCAGGCTGAGGTCAAACTTGTGATCCTCCCACATCAGCCTTCCAGAGTGTGCAGGCTTCCCTGACGCAGGGCTACAGATGCCCAGCTCTCTGCACAGTGCATGGTACTATGCAGAACCCCCTGGCTGGGGACCAGAAAACCCAACGCTCCTTGTTAGCAGTTCTATGACTGTGGGGAGGCTGTCTGTATTCTCTTTGCTGGTTTATAAACACAAATAGATCTAGTTGGCCTGTCCATCTCCTAAAAGGGTTATGAGCTAAAAATAATAAGCACGTTTTGTAAAGTGCTGGGCAAAGTAGTAACGCGAGTATCTACTACCATTATTTAAACAACAACAGTAAGTGTCACTCGAAAGAAACAAAGCTGCAACGTAACACATGCACGCATCGGTGGAGAAGACATTGTTGGCAGCTTCCTGTCCGCTAGCGCATCATGGTTTTTGCGTGTAGGGGCAGGGTGGGGGTGGTTCTGGACGAGGCTATGCCGTGCCCTCTGGGTGCCACTGACTTAGTCCCAGCCAGGCCCATGCAGATCTGCAAAGCCAGTTCAGAGAGAGTGCCTGCTACAGTGATCCTGAAGTGACTGGGAAGGAAATCACCAACCTTGGAGAGAAACTGAGCACACGGATGCACATGGATGCGGGCTGTGGGCTGTTGCCAAAGGCACCTTTAACTTGCCATCCTGTGGCTTTCCGCCAACAAGCTGAGAAACAAGAGCTCCTATCTGAGGTCCCAGCAGGATGGAAAGCTAAGGAAGGAAAGACTTGAGTGACTCAACTCCCGAGAGCGGCTGGCCTGAGGCCAGCTGCCCCCACCAGGGAAGAAGGCCTGCGCTTGCTCAGCATATCTGGGACAGGAAATGGGAAAGGGTCCCAGGGTCTGGCCCCAGGAAATTTTGCCGGCCATGCCGCAGAACTATTCTGATCAGCTCCCTTAGGCCCCGCTCCGCAGTCCAGGGCCCCAGGGAGAATGAAGCAGCAGGAAGGAATGTGGTCAGGAGGTTGGAGGTTTACTCAGAGCAAAGGGGACAGCATGTTTTCAGCACCTTGGGACCTTTCCAGGTTCGACCCTACAGGTATCAGTGGCCCCCTTCCTTCCTCCTTCTGAGAGATTATAAAATGTACCCAAGGGTGGGCTATTCCCTCCTGAGGGGACACTGTTCAGACAGCAGAACTCCCCTCTTGGACTGAGGCCCTTGTAACCTAAGGGTACCAGAGGTTTCCCGGAGAGCAGCCCTATGGGGCACTGAGGGTCAGGTAACCTGAAGTCAGAATGTCAGCTTCAAGTGATTAAAGACGTCCCTGAAAATTAAGACAGTCCCGAAATAGTTAGTTTCTCTTAATAGTCTGTTAAGGGATCTAGTGACTAGTGGCTTTATCTGCCCCAAGTCGCCTCAACTGCTCAGCTTACGGTCACTGGGGAACAAATTCTCTAAAGCCAATCTTGCTGTGGGAAGCAGGAAGGCCTTTTGTTTGTCCTAAATTTACCTCTTCTAAGCTCCGTGAGGCTCATCCCATGTTCAGACTGGAGGACAGCTACGTCCCTCCCTCCACGCACAGCACTCTGGACTTTGCCTCTCAGAGCGGTGAGGTCCCCTCTCATCTTGGATCTCCTTGCACACAAGAGACCTCAGCTTTCACAGCCTCAGTGGCTGCCAAGACCTGGCTGGGAATGTTGTGGGCCTCTCTTTAGACCAGAGAGCCAGTACGAAAGGATGGCAGAATCTCCTGTCCAAAGCCATTAGCTGCAAACTCTCACGGTGGCCATTCTCAGGTCCTGTGGATGCACAAAGAGCCTGGATCACAGCATCCTAGATCTGGAAGGAGATCTGAAAAGTCACCTGCTCCACCAGTCCCAGCCCGCTCTCACCCTGCTCGGCCTGGACATCAGCAAGGATGTGACGGCCACAGAGCACTCCCCAGACCAGCAGCTTCCTGTCAGCGCTAGCGCTTACTCCTTATTCTAGGCGAAAACCTGTTTTTCAACAGATTTGCCTTTGGAACCATTTCTAAACCATGATGGAATCAGAGCTGAGGGCACTGAGTCATGAGCTCTCTGAGATGACTCCTATTCAACTGCAAGTCCTTTAACTTTTACCCATAGACTTGTGATGTCCCTCCCACTGCCCCCCCCCCCCCAACCTCAGGCTTCTCTTTTCTAAGCACATCTCAGGTGCTGCCTCATTGGCACACGGGCAAAAGCTCATCTTCACCCTGGCACCAGATGGGGATTAATACTTCCGAAGGCAGAGTCCTGGAATCACCTCCCGTGGGTCTACCCACAAGCCAAACAGGAAGCCAGCTCTGTAATATCAGTAAGGAGCCCTGAAGAGACCATTGGTGTCTGAAATTCCTGCTTTGGTGACTCAGTCTTTGGGATCGGGAGGAAGATTTAAAAAAAAAAAAGAGGTAGAAATAGCATAATAAGAAATTAAAAAAAAAAAAAAGACCAGCCCTATAAAGGAGAAGACCAGGACGCCACCTCCACTGTTAGTACCTGAAATCTTTGTCTACTAAAGTTCTCTCCCTTATTCTTGGGTAGATGGAGAGCAGCTTCTACCTCTCTAAAGCCCCAAAATGCGAGGCCCAGCCAAGGTCCAGGATAACAGACCCCAGAGATCTGCAAAGATGTTGGGGAATGGGAGAGGAGGCATAGGCTCGAGAGGTACACGGCCAGAAGCTTTGTCTATCACTGGCCACCAGGTGTCACTGCCACCTTGGGAAGAGGGCCCATGCCGCACATGCAGTCCCTCTGTAGAGGTTCAGCTGTCCCAGTAGCTCCCAAAGCTGGCAGTCCCGCCAGGTTGAGTCCAAGCACCCATCAGCCAAATCAGGCTCTGCCACCTCTCTCCATGTTTTCTGTGACATGACAAATATGTCTTATATCTCTGCCCCAATCCCTGAAAGTATGCCTGTGGCTGGCTGCCTTGTTTTTCCCAGCTGACCTATCTCAGGCCAGGAGGCCCCGACCACCCCCGCACCATCTGCTGCTCCCTTTGGGTGTTCTTCTGTCGTGGAAGAAAGGAAAGCTATAATAATGGAGCTGCAGGGGGGACTCAGCGAAGACAGGCGAGCAAACAGGCAGCGGGTCTTCAGTCTGGCTTGGTCTTGGTCTAGGCTTCTGGGCACACAGCAGCTCCTAGGGCTGATCTGGGCCAGAAGTTCTGCCAGCCTGAGCTCCCACAACCAAGAGATGGGGGCCAGCCAGCAGGGCGTGACTGAGGAATGGCACTGAACAGCATCCAGGAGCTCAGAGGGCTACACGGCACCAGGCTGGGCTCGGATCCCACTCCTTGGTCCACGTCCTTCCACATGCACAACACCACGAACTACGTAAGATCCTGCTGCCAAGTCCGCACAGGCTGACAGACATAAAGAGGCTCAGTCAACAAATGTGTCTCCTGAAGGCGTCCCCGTGGGACAGAGGTAACAGGTGTGCTTTGCCCGGGTAGGAGGAGCATTTTATCCTTGTCATTTGTTTAGAACTGGTGTTATAATGAATTGGCATTAACAGTAATAACAATCAGGCGCACTTGGTTTTGTGATTACAGTTTCATCTACAGCCAGCCAGCTGTCCCAGGACAAGCCCACCAGCCACTCCTCTCGGTCTGCCTCACACGGGTATGCCTTGGCACACACGATGAGGGTCTCCTGAGATTCCACTGTGACCTCAGAGCCTTTGTCTGTGTAAGTACACACGGCGAGCATGAAGAAAGCCCTGGAACATGGTTCTAGATATAGCTCACGGCCAGGTGGCCTCTGACTGTACTAAGTGCTGCCAGCCTCTTTGCTGGCTCTATAGATAAAACCGTGAGCAGGTCTGATGCTCAAAGAGCTTATACCCTAGTGGAAGTGATGAGGAAATGGACAGCAAGAATGACCTCAGCTGCGTATGTGCACAACATTCAAGAAGGGAGAGTGGCAGACAGTGAGTAGGTGGCAACTCTGAATCTGAACATTGAGAAATGACAGTAACACTGCCATGGAAGAGCCTGATGTGCAGAAGAAAGAGGAAGTGAGGCGGGGGCACCTCAGAGTGCTCAGGTGCAGAGGCAACAGATACCAAGGCCCTCACCCACGCGGCTAGGGCACAGGCAGCGAGAGAGGGCGGCACGGGTAAAGGGGTAGGTGCGGGCCTATGTGAAAAACTGGCTAATTCACTTAGAGAAAATTAGGCAAGGGGGTAGGGACAGGCTTAAGGGAATAAAACAAGACGTGTGCTCTGGGCCTATTACACTACGATGCCCTTCCCATATGTGAGGAAAGGTGTCAAGCATTAGTGACATGGGATTGGGAGTTCAAGAAGCGGTCAGGGCAGGAGACAGGCATGAGCCAGCCAGGAGCACCAGGGAACGTGCTCTGAGCATGTTCTGGGGCACTGACACTTACAGGTTCCACAGACGTGGAGGGGAAGGCATAACAGGGAAGCTAAGTGAGGCAGATGGGAACCGAGCAAGGGCAGCCACAGAGGCCCAGCAGCTGACCAGGCTGCCACACCAAACGCTCCCTGGGAGGGAGCGGCAGGAGTGACTGCCAACGCCAGTGACATGGAGGTGATGCTGCGTGAGCAATCCAAGAGCAATTTCAGTGGGACGGTAGGGAAGAATGCCAACTGGAGTGGGCTGAAGGGAAAGGAGGTGAATGAGGCAGAGTCAGTGGCTACGACACCTCAAGAGAATTCACTAGGAGGGCTGGAGGAATGGCTCAGCGGTTACAGTCCTTGCCTAGCAAGCACAAACTACCTGAGTTCTATTCCCCAGCACCACATAAGCCAGGCGTGGTGTTGCACGCCTGTAATCCCAGCACTCGGGAGGCTGAGACAGGAGGATTGCTTTGAGTCCAAGGCCAGCGTGGACTCCATATTGAATTCAGGACCAGCCTGGCTGCAGAGTGAGACCCTGTCTCAAAAAAAAAAAAAAAAAAAAGAAGAAGAAAAAAGAAAAAGAAAAGAAAAGAAAAAAAGAAAATTCACTAAGACTAGAGATGGGTACAGCAGCCCAAATGAAACCAAGGGCTCAAGGACGGATCTTGATGTTTAAAACGAGAGATGGCTGCATGTGGATCTCACAATCTCCCGGGAAAGGAGATGCTGACAATGGAGAGGAGACGCCGGGATAGTAAGAAGCAGTACGGGGTGAGGCCCAGAGAGCAGGCGAGAGATGGGCCTCAGAAGCAGCCTGACCAGTGACGGGGCAGGGCGGTGGAGAGAGGCGACAGCAAGACAAGAGGATATCTGTCACATCCACGGACCCACGCCAGGATGCCTGAGCTTCTCCCCATATACAACTCATCCAGGGGCAACAGAGGTAGAAATGTGGCCAACAGGCAGAACTGCAGGCCCAAGTGGCAGCACTTTGCCAAGTGTGACAAAATGTTGGTTCTTCTAGGTGACATGGGGTCAGGGGACAGGCTTGGGAAGCTAGTAGAGGACATAAGAAGTCACTATTTGACGATCTGTGAATTTGTCATGACTTTAATGCCAAATACAAATAACTTCTGGGCAAAAAGCGTATCTCATTCATCACTGGAGTGCAGGGCCACTAGCTAACTCACCTTCACACACTGGCGAGGCCTGCATTACACAGTGGAAACACTGAGGAATAAGACACTGTCTTTGCCCATGGGGCTAAAGGTGCTATGTTACCTTAATCACATATGTGGTGAAGGATTTATCCTGTCCAGAGAGAGGTCTAGTTACTGGGAAGTCACCTTTAAATGTCTAAAATGTCCTGAGTGACAGTGTCTTTGGCACTCATAATGGGGCTAGTCGGGCTGCACCACATTAGTTTGCCCCACAGGAAATTCACCCAGATGGTCAACAAATCACGCCTCTATAACGAGGCTTAGAGCCAGCTCTGAACACAGCTCAGGCCAGCCTCCCCGGCTGGGCATGCTCGGCTGTGGAACATCAGCCACGGGTGCCAGGAGGGCAGCCCATTCTAAGGACAGGAAGCTTTTCCAAGAGAACTCTCCCACATTCTGCCCTACACATTCTCTTTCTCTTAGTTTTGACCTGTGTCCTCTCCCTGTAATGCACCTTAACCGTGAATACAGCAGCTTGCAGCGGGCTCCGTCAGTTCTTCCGGAGACTTGTCAAACCTGATTCGGTTTGGGAAACTCCCTGAACTCTCGCTTGATGTCAGAGGGATGACCGTCTGGCTGGGAGTGATGGTGCATACCTGTAACTCTAGCCACTCAGGAGGCTGAACAGTAGGATCACAAACTGGAGACTAGACTGGCTAACTTAACAAGACCTGGTCTCAAAATAAAAAATTAAAATGGCTGCTCCTCCATACCTGGGTTCAATCCCTAGTATTAGAAAAAAAAAATCAGGGCAATCATCTAGAGGACAATGATATCAGACTATCGTTTGGCTAACTCTAGTTAATACGTGACCACAGAATTGAAAGACGTCTAGGTATCACCTAATCAATCCTGTTTTGTTGATGAAGAAACAGAGGCTGACAATAGGAAGCGATTGTCCAAGGTCACAAAACATTTGGGCAGAGAAGAGGACAGCCCAAGAGGATCCAACCCCAGCACGCTAAGCTCTGTACATACTCTGTACACATGCCATGGATGGGAGTGTGAAGCTGAACAGGGAAAAGCTCATCCTTGAGTCAGGCTGACTTCCCCGGGAAGAATTTCTGTGGGGGCCTACAGACTTAAGGACGCTTACCCCTTACTACATTTTCTGCCTAGTCTTTACAGATATGTATCTCTCTTAAAAATGATTCAGTTGTTTATAAAATAAGGGATGCTATAGTGTGGATATGGCCTGAGGGTGTCCCCCAGGGTTCATGTGCTGAAATTTAATTCCCACTACAAGGTACTCAGGGGGTGGAAATTCAGACTCATTCAATCATTTATTCATTTATTTATTTAGAGACAGGGTCTCGCTGTATAGTCCAGGCTGGTCCTGAACTCACTATGTAGCCCAAGCTGATGTGGAACATACAGTAATCCTCCTGTTTCAGCCTCTTGAGTGCTGGGATTACAGGCGTGCACCATCACACCCAGCTTATGTGATGCTGGGGAATTGAACCCAGGGTCTTGACCCTGCTAGGCAAGTACTATAACCACTGAGCTATGCCCTCCAGCTGTCACAGGATAGAAATTTAATCTGACAGAGATGGGGCCTTTGGGAGATGATGACTAGGATTAGATAAGGTCACCAGGGTGAACGAAGGCCATAGGATTGAATCCTGGTGTCTACAGGAAAACAAATCAGAGGATACAGATACACATGTACAGACTCTGTCTCTTGTTCATGAGGCCCTGTACCGCCGTGAGACTGCAGCCACTCAACCTTGGCCCTCCCAAACTGTGGACCAAAACAAATCTTTTTTCCTACGAAGTAGCCTCTCTTAGGCATATTATTTATTTAGAGACAGGATCTTGCTCTATAGCTCAAGATGGTCCTGAACTCACAGTGCAGCCCAGGCTGGCCTAGAACTCACAGCAATCCTTCTGCCTCAGCCTTCTGCCTGAGGGATGGGATTACAGGCATGTACCCCTATGCCTGGCTTATGTGGTGCCGAGGAATTGAACCTCAAGCCTTGAACTTTCTAGCAAGCACTCTGACTACTGAGCTATGTCCCTAGCTCAGCATTTCATTTTTAATTTCACTTCATTTTAGTAATTCAAAATGAGCTAATTTAAGGGGCTCAGACCAAAGAAAACCTAATGCTTTCTCTGCAGTGAATTATCTCTTTGCTACTAAAGTTTCGTGCTTTGATATACACACAGTAGGCCTAACTATGTTTTTGATAGGCAGTGGTTTAACCTGTGATATGGAACTCACAGACATGAAGGGCCAATTATATGTCACGCTTCCCCTTGAGCACGAACAAGCAATAATCGGTCATTTCTATTCTAGAGAAGAAAGAAATCATAGTCCCTTTACCAGGTCCCTTCTACCTAGCCACTGAGCCACACTGCGGACTCCAGGCAGGGCTGCATTCCAGAAGTCTACACTATCACATTTACCTGCACAAACTTATAAAATTTAACCACAGGTTTGATTTTTTTTTAACCATGAAAACTTCATTTTACCCTCCTTCCCCTCTCCCATCTCTGTGAGAGAGAGAGAGAGAGAGAGAGAGAGAAAGAGAGAGAGTGAGTGTGTGTGTGTGTGTGTGTGTGTGTGTGTGTGTGTGTGTGTGTCTTTTCCCCAGTGGTAGAGAATGAACCAGGGCCTTGTGCATGCTGAACATGAGCTCCACCATTGAGCTACACCCCCACTTCAGGAATGGATTCTTATTCTTGGTCCAAGGTCGGAACAGTGGGAGTCAGTTAAAGGTGAGGGATACTCACAAGGACTAATATATAACGATACCCCACTGCTCAAGGCCACTGTCAACTGTGATACCCAGAAGGAGAGAGAGTTGGTCTCTACTGGCCCAGAAGCTCCCGCCTACCTAGCATCAGTGAGAAAAGACACATCCTACTCAAGGCCAGATATTTCTATGCCGTCTCATTTGTCAGGGAACAGATCTGCAGGAAAGTGGTTTATCAATTGTCATACTATTATATTTTAGCCAATTTTAGTAGGAAATGTTTGTTATACTTTATGCTTCTAGATTTCTAAAAAAAGAAAAAAAAAACCAGAATATGGACAAAATATCAGCATTCCTGTCCTGACGATTCAGGTTCATTATTACCAGGACTGACATTCTCCACTACAGTTCTCTGATATTCTTCTCTCTTCAGTCACCCAGACTGCTTTATCCTATTTTCTCTCCTCACCTGGTGGAAAGCTGTCAGCCTTTGCTTTTTGCTTATTGGAGAGTTTCTAGAGTCCGTCTCCCTTGCCTCTCAGTGGGTATAATTTCTGGTGCAGTGTGATCTCAGTAAGGTGCTCACCTTCCAAAAAGGAAGTAATCACCCCCAAGCCCAAGATGGCAGGGACCTAAGCCCAGAGTCAGCTTGAACACGTTAACAACACATAGCCTTCCTTGGGGGGTTTATTTTGTGCTATGTCACATTTTAGGTTCTTAATTCATTTAATTCTCATAATCACTGTATGAGGTAGGAACTGTAGGGACCTCTGCTGAGCCATAGATCAGGCCCTTGTCCAATGACACAAAGCCAATGAATGCAGGGTATCCAATTAAAAATTTTGTAGTGTTCAATTCAAAGCCAGGGGTCTGAATCATTATTCTGCTTTACCTCATCTGTAGTCAGATTTTGAAGGACAAATTTCCAAGAGAATTCTGATTAACAAACAATAAAACCTGAGCTCAAAATAGGACTAATACCTTTCCCCAAAAGTTATACAGATTTTTATGCAAAAAGCTTGGTTAGGACTCCGTTATATATATTTTTTTCATCGTCCCAAGTTCTGAGCACTTCATTATATAAAAGTTCAGTGAAAAGAGTTTGGGAATGTTTTTGAAAACTAAGGTGTCTCCTTCAGAGGACCCTCAGGATCAGGGTCTCCCTCTTTTCCACCAGCCCATTCCAGAGCCAGGAGGCCTAATGTTTCATAAACACCTGAGTGTGGCTTTCCCGACTGACCTGCAGTAGGGTACGGTCACCACAACGTGACAGCCCTGAGCGAGGCAGCACATCAGCTGGAGACAGTCACCCCCTCTCCCTTGGGAAGAAAAGCAGACGCTCGACTCGCGTTTTCCACAGTTAGGAGCTCGCCTCTTTCACTTTTGCAGACCAGAATATTTCATAGTAAGATCCTCTGTTCTTACATCTGTGGCCACGAACAGCTTATGAGGTATCTGATGCAGACCTTCCCCAGAGCCTTCTAGTTTAAAAATGGTGGCATCGTGAGGCCCTAAGTATTGGTTTTGGTAACTCAAAGGAAATGCTCCAGAGCTCCATCTCTGCAGTTCAATGGCCAGCACGGAAGACCACCAATGAGAGGTCCCTGAGGGGAAAGTAGGATATAACAAGATCTCCAGAAAGAAAGAGGGAGAGGCTGGACCCTGACCCAGGCCTGTGAGAACCTGACCTCTGCTTATGCTAGAGCCACAAGCATCTGAAGTGGTGGCTCCTGGCTCTTCTACTCTCCCTGTATCTGCTTACCTGTGGCTGCTGGGTGGTCAGGGGCCTCTGCGGAGACAGGACTGGGGTCCTGGACAGTAGCTGGTTCATCTTGCTTATAACCAGCTCAGTAATGAGCTGTCTGTCTTCTACTTGGTGTTCCCCAATCAACGGCATGCTACAGTCCATGACCTGGAGGGAGACATGGCCCAGGTGAGGAAGGGCTTGGAAACACGAGGGGCCTGGCATGGTCTTCCTGAACACCTAGGGTTAAGCCAGGAGACACAGCAGTGGTATGGCAGGTGCTAGAGTCTTCTGTTGCAAGCATGTTCCTCAGCAGAAACAGGACCACTGTCTCCTCCTCCTACAATCCTTGTCCTCCTCCCTTCCCCTAAACCAAGGCTCAGTGAGGTGGAGACTGCTAGCTGGAGATGGTGGGAGAGGGTACAGCTCAGGGTTCAAAGTCTGCAGACAGAGGAGCCAAGGCCTAAAGGAGATCCTTAAGTTTCTGAGCAAAAGCAGGCAATTTTCATCTCCGTGACTTTTCACCAGCACATGTCCGTCTCCCACACAGGCTGTGCTTCTGACTTGGTAGCAGTCCCTACTTGCCACCACTCCTTCCTGACTCTTCAAGGTCCAGATCAATATTTCCCTGCGTTAGGGAACGTTTGCATGAGTGGGATCCGTGGCTTTGTAGTCCGAGTCTCACATCTATAGAGGAAAATCCAAGTCCCCCCGAGTGGGGAGAGACATGCTGAGCAGGCCACAAGGTAGACTCTGAATCTGAAACCCACGGTGGGCTCCTGCAACCAGGGCTCTGGAAGCACCACCAACTCCTGCCAAGGAGCCTCTCCAGCTCCCAGGAAGGCAGGGCAGGATGAGCGAAGGACGCGCTCTGTCAGAAGCTTCCCTTTGACACAGGGGGAAAGAATCAGCACAGCTGTGCTGTCTTCAAGGCTCAGAGGACACTACGAAAAATCTCTGGTCCCCACAGCCCAGGCTCGGCCCCAATTCACCCTGTATCCTTGGGCACGTGTCAGGGCAGCAGGCCTCTACTTACTGCAAGATGAACCAGCTGGACCACACAACGTAAGGAGCTTTCTCAGACTAAGAATGATACAATCACTACAGTCTTCCCAGAGGAACGCCAGTAAGCGAGGACCACAGAACCCAGACCTGGCCTCAGTCATCCATGGTACTGGCTTACCAAGCGGGCTGAAGTAATAGCTTCTCTTCCCCCAAAAGAGGTATCTTGCAGATCTGCTATCTGGACCTTCCTGGAACTCAGGAGACTACACTAATTGCTGCCCACATCGTTTCTGAGCCAAGACGTGGCCTGTGGTCTGTGGCCCGGGGTGCTATTTCTTACGGAAACACACCCCGAAAGAGACTTACCTCAAAAATGTAGTCTTTCCCGTCTTTGCCATGGACAGCCTTGACAGCACAGATGTCTAGGCCACCGAACACCTCAGAGCAGGTATCCACCCACAGCTTATACCTGCAGGGATGGGAAGGGGTCCTGAGGCTGAGGCGTCAGCTCACATGAAGCCCCCTTGTTGGTCATGCTGTCCTCGTCCTCGTCCGTCCCCCTTCTCTCTCCCCTCCCTCCAGCCCCACCCAGCACGGCTCCTACTCACCATGCTTCCCTTTCTGCTGTCCTGACCCTAACCCATCCCAGGTCTTACCTCCTCTGGGAGGCCCTCCTTGGATATTCCAGCCAACACTACTTCTTTCTTGGGGCTTCTATTGTATACACAGTCTTTATCCCCATAATTTAACATGTGACTGGCTTTTGTCTAATCTTGTTTAGCGATTGTTGGGGTCTTTGTGTTGTATCTGTCTTATCTGCTCAGGGGCTACTTCCGGGAAGGCTTGTTTTTATACCTTTTCAACTACGGCAGCCTTCCTCTCATTGGGGCCTGGATGCCTCTCACTCACCGGTCTGACATGGCGATCTGTTCCAGCATTGCAGAGCCAGTGTTGGTCTTCCAGTTCCCTGAGATCGATGTTCTCCTACGACAAGGCCCGTGGGGACAGGAAAGGCCATGAGCTGTGTCGTTACCACGGGGGCAAAGCTTTCACTGCTTATTTCTCCCACATAGGGCCCAGGGGTGTGTCTATTGAGCCTAGGGCCTGGCTACCTCTGTGAGCACCCCACTGCCTATAATGCCCCCCCTTTCTACAAAGGGTGACTGAAAGATACAATGAATTTGTCTTGTTTTGCTTTATTTTGTTTGCAGACAGGGCCTCATTCTGTAGTCCAGGCTGGCTGTGAACTCACAGCCACACTCCTGCCTCAGATGCCTGAGTGCTGGAATTACAGGCATGTTCCACCACGCCTGGCTTACGTGGTATGTGGAACTGAACCCAGAGCTTTGTACTCTAGTGAATATTTAAACTTTAATAACTTACTACAATGAAAGGCACAGTGTTGATCACAGGGTGAGTACATTTACAGGGCAAGGGGGCATTCTGAGGCGGGCAGTGCTGTGTCTTTTATCACTCAGCACTGTCGAGAGTATTGCGCCAGCTCCCAGCAGTGAGCTCCTAGTACGGCAGACTCCACGCCGGGCAAAGTCTGCACACAGGCCCTGTCCTTCAGAGCCCCAAGGCAGCCCAGCCAGCCAACGAGCATGTGGCCACAAGCTTCACCTGGATAGTACTGGGGCTTTCTTTTGGAGGTATCTCCGCAGCAGAACCCTCACCAGAGCCTCCCTTCACCCCTGCTGTGTGTGAATAGCTGGAATTCTGCCCCTGCTTTACAGATTGGAAAAGAAAGCCTCAGGAAGACTAAAGACTTGTCTAAAACTGTGTACCTAGTCAAAGCAGACATGGAGAGAAGTCCAGGAATCCTGGTTCCCTCTATGTGACGAACTTTCCCTATACCCAGTGTCCAGTTCAGGAACACAGTAAGCTGCTTGCAAAGCTGAGCAGAAAATCAAAGGCAAAGATCACAACAAAATAACTCTGTCTTTCTAACCTTAGTGGTTTATATATGTGTGACCAGACCTCTGAAGACAAGGACAGAGCTACTTGCTTCATGTCCCCAGCACAAAAGCATGATAAACAACAGAGTCGGAAACTTAGAGTAAATAACAAAATCATTTCCTGTGCATCCATATGGCACTCTGAACTTTGCAAAGTCCCCTAGGATCTCACGTCCTTCTTTAACAACAGGACACAGGGCACAGAGAGCACCGGCTCCTGGGGGATGGGCGAGGAGGGATGCTGAAAGACCACTCAGTGTTAGCTCTACTGTCTCTGGACTGGCAGGTCATGTGACCTCTGCCGAGGTCCAGGACAAGAACCTTCTTCCCAGCAACGACGGCTGTCCCAGCTCTCCAGGGGAGAGATGGAGACAGAGAGGGAACCCTGAAGCTGACGTCGGCTACTGCTAAGTCAATTCCTTCCCTGAGAGTGAGAGATAGCCAGAAGTCGGGAGGAGGAGGAGTAGAGAAAAGCTGAGGGGGTCTAACATCCCTTCCAGTCACCGATGGTCCCTTGCAAATAAAAAAAAAAGGAAGATGTCATGTAAAGCTTTCGTGACTGCCTACTCTTGTCTAGTGTTTAGGATTCTACTTTTATTATGTTTCATTTTACTTTATTTTAGAAACAGGGTCTCACTTTGTGGCTCAGGCTGGCCCTGAAATCACTATGGAGCCCAGGTTGGCCTTGGACTCGCCACAATCCTCCTGTCTCAGCCTCCAGAATGCTGGGATTACAGGTGTGCACCACCACACCTGGCTTATGTGGTGCTGGGGAATTGAACTCAGGTACTTAGCACTCGACATATCGCTTGCTAGGCAAGAGCTTTAACCACTGAGCCATTCCTCCAGCCCTTATATTTTATTTTAAATCACTTCTGGAAACCCTAAGCCTTAAAAATTTAGTGTCTCCTTTTAAGGATCAAAATACTCTTGTTCCACTGTCATCATCAATAAATGTTTTGTGTTTATTTAAGTACTTATTTATTTATTTATTTATTTGCAGTAGTAGGGATGGAACCCAGGGCACCATGCACGCCAGTCAAGAGCTCTAACCACAGAGACACATTTTAAAAGACAGGGAATGCTGTGCCTAATGGCACAGGCCTATAATCTTAGCACTCTGGGAGGCTTAGGCAGGAAGATCACAAGTTTGAGCCCAGTCTGGGAAGCTTAGCAACTTAATGAGAGCCTGTCTCAAAATCATAACTAAACAATGGGTTAAGTATATAGCTCAAGGTGAAGGCCCTGGGACCAATCCCCAGTACCAATAAACAAACAAGTAACAGGGTATCCACTTTCCTAGGTATCTGTAAATGTCTGTTTTTCTGCAGCTTTTAGCTACTTTTCAGAGTTGTCTTACATGTATTTTTAAAACAATCCTAAAGTCCTTTCTAGAAGGAGGAAGACTATAAATAGAAAATTATAAACTTTTTAAAAAGTAGGCACCTGGTCAATAAATGTGAAAAAAGAGGCGTGGCACAGTGGTAGAGTATGTGCTTAGCAAGTGTGAGGTACTAATTCAACTCTCAGCACTAATAAACAAAATAAAACGTACTGTTACCAATATAGTGTTTTTGCCAGGGCTCTTCCTACATGTTTACAGGTGCCTACTGTGTGCCCACTGCTGCGCGAGCCATGGGGAAAGGGCAGAGGTGATTCCCTGCTCCCAGCCCCAAGGACCTCAGCTGGGAGGACAGCAGGCTTCAGCATGGCCCTGTGAGAGAAGCCAGAGAAGAGTCGTGGCAAGGAAAGCACGGGGCACCCGCCTGACTCCAGGCGGAAGACACTGGCCATGAGGAGGCACCGAAGGGCCCTTCCTGCCTGCTGAAGTCCTGGGGAGCAAAGGTCAGACCTTACATTCTTTCTTTGTAAAGATAATACCATGTTAATTATTTTAGGTGGAGATTAATATTTTCAAACTTGGAGTTATAAGACACTTGCATTTTATATATATTATAGAAGATCAGGTAATCTTGAAATCTTGTTTTTCTAATGAAGGAATAGTTTAAATTTTCCATTCTGCAAGATGGACCCAGTTATTCTTACAACCACTAGGATTTTAATGTGCTGCAATATTTTCAGGGCTAGACACTTACATCAAAATTTTAACTTTTTCTGTGGCAGTCTGATAAATCAAATGAATCCCTTTAATATTTAAAATATTTAAGATATATAAAAAACAAAATGCATAGGGTCTCAAAGGTATCTAATTAAGAGTCACCAAAAATTTAACACTTCAGGGGCTAGTAAATCTGTGTTTCAATAAATACCAGATACAGTAGCAGGACTAATGACCGTGGTGATCTTAAAGGAGTCATGAAAGTAACCAGTACTTGGATGTCTCTGTCACAACTACAGTGTAGCAAAAGAATATCTGCAACTACCTTTAGTGACAATGTCCTATGTACTGTTACTACTGTGGTCTCTAACTCCTGGTCCTAACTAAAGAGAAAGCAAAATTTCACACAAGCACTTGTAAGAACTAATGTTAATTTTACTCCTCACCTTAGCTCCTCTGCCTCCTCTGCTCCCTGCTTGTGGCCAGCTAAGCTGGGACTTCCCGGAGTGCTGGCCACCCAGGAGCGGGAAGTGCCCTGAGGGTCCCCAGCCCTACTCACATGTAAGCTTTGTAGTTGGTGCCGATCTTCTGGACCCGGATGTCATACTTGGCGTCGATGAAGGGCTCTGCTGTGGCGTAGGTCTGGGTGAGCGCCACCACGCTGGCTATGTCCTGGAAGTCGTAGTGGTTCTCCACCTTGACCTAATGCGAGAGGAAGGCCAAGAGGGAGCGGTAGGAAGGGGAACACACCGAAAAGTCCCAAGGGCCTGGAGTGTCAAACTCACTACAGTGCTTCCCACCCAGGCACAAACACGGTGCCACATCTACCCGAGAGGCCCTTTCCCAGGACTCGGGGGACGCGCTTCCTGCAAAGGACCCAAGGAAGCAGCCAGGTGGCCTGCACTGCGCCTGCTGCAAGAGGGTGGGGAGCACTCAGGGCTCCAGAGGAGCAGGCCATCTCTTTGGAAGGACTTCAGTAAGAGAGGGGCTGAGCAGTGTGCAGGGATCTTCGGGCAAGATGACGCTCTGCGGGCACTCTGCCTTACCTTGCCCATGCCTGAGTGGGCGTGGCCAATCTTCACCACCACAGGGAACGTGGGCAGTGTCAGCTGAGAGCAGAGAAGACAGGGTCAAACAGGTCAGCAGGTGCTCGTCTTGGAATCCTTTCTCCTTTCACAGTTGTCTCTTTAAAGCACTCTTTAAAGAAACAATCCAGCCTAGCTGCTCTACAAATTAAAAGCTGCTCCACAGGATGACAGAGACTCTCCTAAGGACAAGGACATGCAGACACGAGAGGCCCAGGACACGGAGGGGCGCTGTAAGAAGCTCATTCTTCTGTTTGGTGCTTGCTGCGTCTCACTGAGTCACTGCTCTAAGACAGACCAATCCTGGGCAGGCCCGCATTTTAGCGTAAGAGATTTTTAATGTTATCTTAGAATAAATTTAAATGTTTGTAAAGTGGACCTTAATGAACCTAAAGTTTTTTTAATGTCTTTTTTCTTTTGAGAAACTAGGGTGGAACCCAGTGCCTCCTACATGCTAGGTGGGTGCTCACGCCTGCGCAGCACACCAGCCCTGCGGGCATCTCTGGCTCCGCCGTGGGGCCTGGCGGTGCACCTCGTCCTACTCGCTCGCCCCTTCCACACTCAGCTTCCTCTGCTGACCCAGCTGTCCCTTTCCTCTTACGCACTATTCACCGCCCACCAACCCCACAACTCACAACCAACCCAGTGAGGGTGTCCAGCTTGGGGGTTGGAAGAGAGCAGATCTAAGAAGTCAGTATGCTCTCCCTTAGGAGGAGATTCTTAAGACAGTAAATCCACCTGCAGGTAAACCTGCGTGGGCCGAGAAACAACCAAACCTTAGAGGAAGAATTGCTCTCCAGAGGGAGGGCTGCAAGACAAACTAAATGCAGGGGGAAGGAGGCGTATAAGGCAGTAGAAGGTTCTCTGAGACACAGCAGGACGTCTGGATTCTAGTCCTCCCTGCCAGTAACCTTATGCCGTCCACTCTGCGTCACAAGTATCAGCGTTATCATTTGCCAAATGACAAGCCTGGCCAGGATGCTTCTCATGGCACCTCCCGATGCTCCGTCCGGTTCCACCTTGGGCCATGCGCTGCACCGAGAACCAGCCCGGACGCCAGCCTGGACCGACCGTCTTTCTCAGTCTGACCCACTTCTCTTCAGTTCCCTTCTTTTTCTTATCACTCACTCACCCCACCTGTTGTGGCTTGGATCTGGCATGTACCCCAAAAGCCTCATGTGTTTTATTGTTGTGGAATAGCTATGGGACCATGGGCTGATGAAAGGTGGGGCTACCTGGAAGTGACAGAACACGGCAGCTCAGCTCAGAAGATCTCAAAAGAGATCTGGACGTAACCTGGAAGGACAGGTGCTAGCTCTACCCCTCCTTGCTCACTTGGCTTCCTGTCTGCCATGCTGGGAACAGCTTTTACTCCTGACAGGCCTCTGCCACGTGCTTCCAGCAGTGCCATAAATGAACTGAAACCTTCTAAAACTGTGAGCTAAATACCACTTTCCTCTCATAAGTTGTGAATGCCAGGTATTTTGTCCCAGCAACAAAAAAGTAACTGAAGCACCATCCAAGTCAAAAGATGTCCTTTGAAGAAATTAACACTGATCCTGATGAAGCCAGATTCTCAGGGGACCTAGGTATGGATCAGATAATGCTGGGATTGCAGCACTACCGGCTGAGGCCAATGGAGACTGGGAAAAAGCTCCAAAGGGCTTTAGAAATCATGTAGTTCAGAGCTGGGCTGAAGCCCAGTAGCAGATCACTTGCACAGCTTACACAAGGTCTTGGATATGACTCCCAGAGCTGGGCTGGGGGTAAATCATGTAATCTACTCCTCTTCCATGGGGAAACCGAAGTCTAAAGAACCACAGGCCACAATGCTACCTAGGGACAGTCAGAACTGACACCCAGCTTCCTACCTGCCAGCCTAGCACTATGTGGGAAGTCTGACAGCAGTAACCCACAGGTCTCTTTCTATTCAGAATCTTGCAGCACTGCACTGCCCAACAGCGAACGCGGTTTGGGGCACAGTGGCACAGCCGTTCTGCCTTCTGCGTGAGTCTCCGGTGGGCGGGGACATGCAGTAAGAGGGAGGGTGGCTACGGCACAGTCCGCAGGCAGGGCTGTGAGGCCCAAGGCCTGCCCATGTTCTGAGACACTGGTATTCGGCGCACCTGGGAAGGCACTGCCTCTAGCTGTCTGCAGATTCCCAAGGCTCGGGCTGTGAAAAGGTCTCTCAAGCCCTGACCGCTTTCTTTGACATCTCTCCCCACCCGCCCGCTGACAGAGCCAAAACACACACACACAACCCCCAACTTTCTCTGCCCCCCCAGCCCCCACCCGTCCCTGACTGTTTGCTGTTGCTCTGGAGCTCATAAGTAGGGCATTGAACGCGCTTCCTGCCCCTGAAAGAAGCCCTGAGCAGCTTGTCCCGTTCCCAGCATGCAGCTCAGTGAGGGGCCCGTCCTTCGCGGTCACTGTCCCTGGCCTGTTGTAATTCTGTCTGCCTCTCTCCGACTCTGCTGGGCTCCCTCCTTCTGTCTGGGCCTCTGCTCCTTGGTTGCCAGGACTTAAGTACAGTCTCTTGGCCTTTCCGCCTTCCTGCACACCTCTTCCCGTCCATCTGCCCAACACCATTCCTTCTCCCAGTGCATCCTTCCCTCCACTCCCAGACACTCCAGCTTCCCTCAGCTTCTGGCTGGGTCCCTGGTACAGGGGCCCAAATCCTGCGGCTGCCGGTGGCCTCAAGCCAAAGGAGGGCGGAGCCTGTGGGGCGGGACTGGCTGCAGGGCCACCTCATAAAGCCTGAAAGGGGTACGTGCAATCCTGAGGAGCCCTGGAGGGGTAGTTTGGTTCTACAGACCCCACCAGCTTAGTCGGGGTTCTGCGGAGCCATGCCCCGCGGGAGTCCTCCAGTTTCCATAGCAAGGCGCTGGGCGCTGGTGCTGCGGCTGCTGGCACTGCTGCGGCCCCTAGGGCTGGGCCAGACGTGCAGCTGCGCCCCTGCTCACCCCCAGCAGCACATCTGCCACTCGGCACTGGGTGAGTGGACTTGAAGAGGTCCGAGGTCCAAAGCTGGGAGCGGGGTGAGGGTGGCGTCCAGCCACGGACCCAGGTCTGAGGAAGAGGGAGGAGCTCAAATCCCACAGCCACTGCCCCCTGCTGAGACGCATGGGTTGCAAAGGGCCATGGCAATCTCACAAGCACAGCCTGATGACTTGTGAGGGTCTCGGACCCAGGTCTGAGGAAGAGGGAGGAGCTCAAATCCCACAGCCACTGCCCCCTGCTGAGACGCATGGGTTGCAAAGGGCCGTGGCAATCTCACAAGCACAGCCTGATGACTTGTGAGGATCTCAGGACCCTCCAGAAGGACCCTCACTTTGGTTCTACTGCAGTTAGTATGAACTACTACTAGATTGGGGTGGCGGTGCGGAGGGAGGGGGCTTGGGCTATAACTCCTGCCTCTGTCCAGGACTGTAAGAGGTTGTTTCCCTGCTCCCTCTCCAATACATGCCTTTGTCCCTGTATCTCCTCACTCCCTGGTTGCCCTTTCCCATAAATTCCTTAAATTAAACTCCTGGGAGAACTCCTGTTCACTCTTCAAGGCCTAATTCGTGGTGGCCCCTCTTCTGGGAAACTTTCCTGACTGCCTGGCGCTACAACGTCAGTAACACCTCTGTGCTCCAAGCGCACCAAGCTAGTGGTCTCTGTAAGTGTGTCCTCCACTAGGCCAGAGCTCTAACCGGCCTGGGGCACTGCCATCCCTACACCTGTGGACCTAGGCTGGGTGCAAGGCCAGGGACAGGGAACGCTCTTCCCAAGTAGTTTCTAATTAACAGCAAGAGACACACCTTCTCAGGGCAGTCAGGATGTCTATGAAAGCACTAAACATTTACTCATATCAACTCTGGGTAAGCTCTGAGGCCTTGAGCAGCATCAACAGATAAGCCAGCCACCAACAGCTTTCCACGGAGAGGCTCCGCCGTTGTCACCACGAGAGACTGTCCCTGCTCGCTGCACCCAGGGCTGTGAGAACCAGCACACGTCAAAGGGAAAGATTCAAATGGCCAGATCTGAGACTGAGGACTTGTGGGCCCCGAAGGGATGGCAGAGCGGGTATCCAGGTCCCCACTCACACACAGCGCACGGCTCACAACTCCCGACACCTACACCAGGAGCTCCCTAGGAAGTCCTTCAGAGTCTCAATCCAGGTCTCAAGAGGATTTATCAAGTGCTGAAGGGAAGTTCCCTTTTTCTTCCCCGCAGTGATTCGGGCCAAAATCTACAGCGAAAAAGTAGTTCCTGCCAGTGCAGACTCCATGGACACTCAAAAAATGATCCGGTATGAAATCAAACAGATAAAGGTACATGGGGCAGGAGAGGGTATTCACCCTTCTGGGCCGCTGGAGGGAAGGCCGTCTGCGCTGGGCAGGGCCAGGCCTGCCGGGTTTCAGGCAATCTGGCTCCCAGATCCTTGTGTAGTGATGAAGTGTGACTGGATGAGAAGGCAGTACTGCACTCACAGAATCCAGGTGACACTATGGGAGTTGAGGGAGGAGAACTTAGTGTCCCCTGGGTCCCCCAGCTCCCTGTACATGGGGACACTGAAGTATCTCCCTTCTCCCTATAATAAATCAAAGCGTAGATTTTTTTTTAAGATGGAGCAAACCCAATAGAACCATCTGTGTTTATCAATTCCTGAACTAGACTTTTGCTTAATTTTTTTAGAGAAAGGAAAAGTTTTTGCCTGTTAATATACAAATTACACTCGCTGACCTTTTACTGCTTTACGTATTACCTTTTAGATGTTTAAAGGGTTTGAGAAAGTCAAAGATGTCCAGTATATCTACACACCTTTTGACTCTTCTCTCTGTGGTGTGAAATTAGACTCCAACAGCCAGAAGCAGTATCTTCTGACAGGTAAGTTTGAGACAAGCAACTAGCCTTGATAGACACAGACTTATGATGGTGTCCTGAGGAGATCTGGTAACCTCCTTTTTAATGTAGGAGTTCTCCGTTAGAGTGACCATGGCAACCACTTCACTGTTGTAACGACAGGGTGCTCTCCCAGCCATTCTGAAACTGTCTTGGTACAAGATTTTTGGCATCCTCAGCCAGTCTCTTCCTGAAGCTTCTCCTTCATGGGTTCACCTCTGCCTCTCACCAAGTCCTAAGGGGACTCTGGAGTCTAAGACAGGTCTGGGTCCATGAACTCTATGCCAAATTGGGTGAGGCAGAACAATTTAAAAACCCACACAGAATGACTCCAAAATGAATGTCTACAGTACTGAGCTATTTTGAAGTTTCGTGAAAGAAGGTTATATGTGTGGTTGAAACACTCATGGAAGCCTCACCGTGGAAGGGGGATACAAACCGGCCCAGACAGATGAAAAATAGAAAGAAAGCAAGGAAAACAAAGAGCACCACAAGTGGAAGAATTCCACTCTCTATCCATCCATTCAACAACAAATGACTACCCACTATCCACCGCCAGGCTTTGACCAAGAGAGCAGGCACAGGCCATGTCAGATAGCTCCCAGGCCAGATGTGGTTCCTAAGGAGGGAGAGACACTGGGGCCTCAGGAGAGGGGCCTCCTAGGTCCACGGACATGGGCCACGGTGGCCTAGAAGCTCCTGGGTGGAAGGCAGAGGCAGGGCATGTCACTCAGCCCTCCTTCCCAGGTCTCGCCAGTCTCGAGGCCCGTTCCCTCCCCAGGAGCAGCTCTGCGAGCCTAGCCTTCTGGCGGGCACTGAGGAGCTGAAGCAGAGCAGGAAACACGCGCTTTGTTCTCAGGGAAGTCAGGTACCACTGAGGCTGGGGATAAGTGGCAAAACGTAAGTCCGCAGAAAAGTGGCCAGTGGCATCTATGCCCTCAGGAGAAGGCAAAAGCTCTTCTTCCTGATGAGGAAAGCCCTTTGTGACTGGACACTGCCAATCTCTCTAGCTTTGTCTGTGACAGCACCTGGCCTTTCCCCCCCATATCTCCCAACGTGCTAAAACAAAACGACTTGCAGTTACAACCAAAGTGCTGTGGGGTGGCCTCTGCTTAGGACAGTGCTGGTGTCCAGAGACTTTCCACTAACTGACAAGTGCATCTCTCCTCAGCCCACCAAGGACGAGCAAGCATCCCCTCTGAGACGCCTTCCTTTCCGTACACCTATGCTTCTCTTAGTTCTCATACTACATCTTGTATATAGTCACACAAAAGGCATTTTTTGCCTCCTTATCTGTCCACTTTCCTCATTTTTAAGTTCTCTAGGGGCAGAGATCCTGTCATGTGTATTCCTGCATTCCTGGTCCTAGGTCCCAGCCATTGTTAGCATGTCCATGACTGGAGCGCTGCATGGAGTTCTGCTTGGTTGGGTACTTTGGAAGACAAGGCAGTACTCAGTACCAAAAAAGGTCTTTGGTGGGTGACAAAGAGCCTGATAAGGAAGGAAGGGACACTTTCCTGGTCAACAGGGATCCAAAGGTCGTGAGATGGGCCTAGACAGCTACTGGGAAGGGTGGGGCACAGCAAGGAAACTTCTTACAGAATAATTCTGCAGGACTACAACGATACCTGGAACTCTAACATTCTCTCATTTCATCTTGACAGCAACTTTATTATTCCCATCTTCCACATAAGAGACTCTGTGACTACGCTGAGGTCACACAGCCAGCAAATGATAGAGAGAAAGGAATTCCACTCAGAATCTGACTTTTTTTTTTTTTGTGGTGTCGGGGATGGCACCCACAGCTTTGCATGTGCTAGGCAATTGCTCTACCACTAAGCCATAACCCAGCCCAACTCTGACTTTGAAGCCCAACCTCTCTTTGCCCTATGCTAAAGAAAAAGGTCTTCAGCAGGTGCCACAATTTTGCCTTGTACAAACACAATGCACCACTCTCTTTGCTATGAAGAATATAGGCTTTTTCTCTGGCCCCTTTATTCAGCACCATATTCTCAATACCCAACAAAAAGCCACAATAGGCTGGGTGTGGCTCAGTAGCAGAGCAAGTGCTTAGCATCTGTGAGACTCAGGTTCAATCTCCAGCATCCAAAAAAAAAAAAAAGCTCAGGGGAGGGGGAAAGCCTATAATTCTGGCCCCGTTAATAAAGAACTCTGGGAGCAGAATCCTGATGCTTCCTCTTCTCTTCCCCCTCCCCATGAAGGCCAGCTCCTCAATGACGGGAAAGTTTTCATCCATCTGTGCAACTACATCAAGCCCTGGGAAGACCTGTCCTTGGTGCAGAGGGGAAGTCTGAATCATCACTACCATCTGAATTGTGGCTGCCACGTAAGGGAAACCCATTTCCAAGGTCTCTGGGGATGGCACAGGGTCTTGGTCCTCGCAGCCTCGCCCTTCGTGCACTCCTTCATTCTTACATGCATGTATTCCCTTACTCTACCACGATCTGCAGGCGGTGCCATGGGCCAGCCACTGCATGAAGTCGGGAATAGGGAAACAATGAGTCCACAGTGCCTAATTGCAACATACATATCTTGGCTGGGCAAGTGGCAGTCTGAGATGACATGAATACAGCCCCCACTTAAAGAGCACCCATTCTTTGCCAGACCCCGTGACAATCAGTTTATTTTAAATACCTGATTTAGTCTCTTTAACAAGTTCGTGGAAAAATCTGTTATAAATATTCACTTCGATGTAAAGACATTTAAGCTCTGGGAAGGGATGGGACTTACACAGTGGGAACAATCAGAGATGATTCCAGAGATAACATCAGCAACATAATAATGTATGCAGGGAGCGTGGGGAGGGAGGATTCAGGAGGAGGTCTATGGTCTAGAAAAGGGTTCCTACGGCAGGACAGCTGAGATGGGCTGGGAGGAGGTGGGAGTCTAGAGGCAGCAATGGAAAAGGAAGAGCACCCTACTTACTCTGATGTGTGTGGCCATGCCTCTAGATCACCACCTGCTATACCGTGCCCTGCACCACCACAGTCCCCAATGAATGCCTGTGGACAGACTGGCTGTTGGAACGGAAGCTCTACGGGTACCAGGCCCAGTATTATGTCTGCAAGAAGCACGCTGATGGCACCTGCGGCTGGTACCTTGGACACCTGCCCCTCCGGAAGGAGTCTATTGACATCATCCAGCCCTAGCAGGGACCAGTGATGAGCACGTCCTTTCAAGAGTCCTGAAGACCAAGCTATTTCTCCTTCCCTGTGGAGCCCTGACTATCACTACCTGCCTGGTTGCTACCAGCCAATGGAAACTACGAAGTGGACCACCTGGCCAGTGTCACGACAGGGATGGAGCAGGTTAAAGCTTGTGCCTAAGACCCCAGCCCACAGTCTGTAAAAGGCTGGGGAAGACAGCCTGATTTTTTTTGGCCTGTCCTCAGCCTTTCTCTCCTATCTCCCAAACCCCATTAATCTAGCTTATACTTCTGTTACTGAAAGTTTTGATTCCGGCTTATTTGTTTTCATAGCCAGGACTATTTCCTTTCTCCAGAGGAAAAGGTGTTTTCCTTACCCTAACTGATCTGACAGGGGAGAAATGGCTAACGTGACGCATACATGGCATGCGGCCTGGTGATGGCAAACCAGAAGGCTGGTCAGTGGTGTCATGAACAGGTTGACTGGCAAGAATGAAATGAACACCATACTATGGCTGTGCCTCCTCTACTGTCTCGGCGCGTCCTAGTCCTCTAACACACTCATCTGCTAGGTGAGAGCTAGCACAGCCTAACCACCTTCCTAGGCTGAAGAGCCAGAGATCACTCCTGGCAGGAAGCCAGATCCAGCTAGCACACTCATTAGAAAAGGTAAGCTTCCAAGACAGACATTTCTCCCCCTAATGTCCTCAACCTATGTTCAGGGGCTTCCCTGCCGATTCTTTAAGGTTACAAATGTCTTTGTTCCTACTTCAAAACTTAGTTTTGTTTTCTTTTTTATTTTTTTTAAGCCAAAGGAGTCCTTCTTCTCCTTCATCTGCATCTGAAACCTTAAAAAGATGGTCTCCTCTTGGCAAGTCTCAGGACAGAGGACAGGAAAAATGTAACAGAAGGAGCTGTGGGAGAAAGGGTGCTAGAAGAGGAAGAATCCTTACACTTGTTGCAGCGTTTCCAGTGGCCAAGCTTGCTGGGTGAAACATCAGGAAAAGCTAGTTCTGATGCCAAGAGACCCTGCCTCTTTAGCTCAGGCCCTCACTATGTTACCCTGGTCTCACTAAGATCACCAGTCACAGGCCTCTGAAGATTCCTCAGTCTCTGGCTTCCCCTGAATAAGACAGCCCAGGCATTGGCTTCTAGGGTGCGTTAAGGACACGGACTTAAAATTCTAGAGCCTCTACCTGGGGAAGTTCTAGCAAAGAGGACAGAGACAGTTCTTTTCAAGGCCAAAGGCTGTATTCATCTTGTGTGGTCTGCTGGTGGGCAGGACCACATACCAGGTGCCAGAAGAAAGTACCTGGACTCATAGGAACGCTGCAAAAGAGGTCTCTTTAGACAGAGGGAGTAGAGGGGAGCAAACACGAACTCTACCCCACAGTACACCACTTAGAAGGCCATCAGCTGATCACACAAAGCTTAGGTAGAGGGGATAGGAAGGAAGATAGGAGTTTGAGCTCCAAGCTGCCTTTAAGGAAAAACATTACAACAGCCAGTTCTTACCAAATACCCACCCCACCTCCGCAACTTCTGGCCTCCAGAAGGACGATTCAGAGGAGACACAGGGTTAGCCCTCCTTTAGCACAGTCTGGAGGAGGAGGCCAAGGGACGTCAGGAGTACTTCACACTTTAGCAGAAGTCTATTGCTTAAAAATGTCAATTCACCTTTGTACATACTACATCAGATATCCTGGTCAGGGAAGGTTATACTTACCGTCTGGTTGGAGAACAAGCACTCATGTAAAGGACTGGAACTGACCAATGACATGTGGTAGAGCCAGAGGTTATAACCCAAAGCAGTGGGATCTGCTGTTGGTCCATAGGATTTTTTTTCCTGTCTCACATTGACTGCCTTTGTTTCTATTCTAATCTATATTCATAATTTGAAAATAAGAGGCTGGTGGCTAAACTCCAGTTACTGCAGCCCCCAGGAGCAGCTCCACTAGCCTACCCCAGCAGAGTGTGGGGATGAGGTGCTGAAGCCATCCTCAGAGTCCCACAGTCACCATGTGGCTAAGCTTAGGGGAAACAGCAGCCCCAAGCCCCACAGACACCTACCATCTCCTTGTGGTTGGGGTAGTACGTCTGCTCAATGAGTGGGAACTTCTCTCCACCCAGTGTCTTGTAGATGGCCACCATCTGTGCAAACTGCAAACAAGGGGAAAAAAAAGTTTCAGCTTATTTAAGACAACTTCTCATATGGGCAACATATCAATTTATAAGACAAATATTGATCATTCACTCTGTAAAGGGCTTTGCGATGTTGAAGACATAAGAAGTGTACATATAATTTCTATTCTCAAGGAACATATGCTTTAGTTAGGGAAGGGAAAGACAGTGAGCTAACATTCTACTGAATTTGAATTGTATTTCGTTTGATCCTCAAATCAAAGGAATGAACTATGTACTTATTATCTTCATTTCACATATGAGACTCTGAGTGATAGAAAACTTAACTGAAATCATACACTGAAAAGAAGTGAAATCTAAATTCAAATGTGGGTTTCTCACTCCAAAGACCTACTTCTCTGAGCAACGCCATGACATAAAGCTGGAGAGACAACACAGGCCAAGCCTTGGAGGTTCGAGTGCCGGGGCAGCGACGACAGCCTTTTCCTGAGAACTACACAGAGGCACCAGAGTTTGAACAGAGAGAAGGCAGCATGAAGGAAGCTGTTCTTCTGGAAGACTTAGATGGTCATGGCACGCGGGACACTCAGACCCAGTCTTTCTGGGACTAACTTACTGTCCAAGGGCTGACCTGGCTAGGCCCTCTACCTATGAGAAACTTGGATAGCTTCAAGGGGAAGAGACACGTAACACACTCACACTGACAGTGTTGAAAGGCTTTCGGCTCACACCCAGCACCATTCCACTCTTTATAAAAGACCAAACTGACGCTCAGAGAGGTCACTTGCCCACGGTCATACAGCATTTGAACCAGATGCACAGCATAGCCCTTCATTCTCAATCTGTGACTCTCTAATCCTTCAAGGGTTCAGTTTCAAGCTCTGCAGAAACCACACTCCCCCACAGGAAACGTGGGACCTCCCTGCTCAACCCAGTACCCCTCCCCTGTGCACTGGAGGGAGGGCTGTCTAGCACCTTCTTTCTATACGTACTGAGTTATCTCACACTTTATGTCACCAGTATCTGGAACTGCCAGAAAGGGAAGCCCAATCCGCCTCCAACTTTTTAGAGAAATGAAAGAACACATTTCAAAAGCCCAGTCCTGTTTTCTGTGAGGGATGTTGGCACACAAGCCAGGCAGAGGAGAAGGGACTGGGTTGGAGCTACAAAAGCTCAGGACCGTGGTGTGAAGAAACTCATTTTTCTGGTTCTTGTTCAGCTTCTAAACACAGTAGATGTCCTTGAACGAATGGTCATTCCTCTCGAGGCCTCGTATACACAAGACGAAAGGGTTAAATGTGCTCAGTTTCTAAAACTTTGTGTTGCGAAGGACATCCTTTTATTGTATTCCCTCCCAAACTTCATTATCAAACTGCAATTCAAGTGATCATCTGTTGTGAGCTGGTGTAGGATTTGGTTGTCTTTGAAAGGCTGGAAAGCACTGGAATTCCTGGGCTCCCCCTTTAGGGACACATAATTAGTGACCCTGGAGCTCCATGGCCTCCTGCTGGACCAAAACTGTGACTCACAGACTTTCAAGCCCCTAAGATTTTATTGCTGACAGAGACTCTTACAGAGTCTCCAAACCAGGCCTTCCATTTCACAAGTGGGGACACCTAGGCTAGCGAAGCAGAGGGAAGTGTATACTCCCAGGTTTCACCTTGTGTCTGGATGGCCTTGGGAGAGTACCCAGGTATCTCTCCTCCCTGCTCAGTGTGTCCTCCATTAGACCTTCCCATCCTCACCATTCTCCAGTGCCTCAATCTGCTCTGACTGTCAAGATTGACTCCTCAGGCCATTCCTGTCTCATGATTCTCCCCATCACCCTGTCTGACCTTTAAGGCCTGCCTGCCCACCTGGGCTGGTGGACTCCTGCAGCCACCCTGGGAGCTGATGCCAGCTCCACCCAACAACCTCTGTCCTGCTCAACCCACGCTTTGGCATAGCACAAAGCATGTGGGGCCCTATCTTCCCTGCATGTGAGGGAGTTACACAGATACCCCACAGGTGCCAGAAAGGCTTGCGGCAATCTCCCAGGCCCTGGGACTGACGGCCAGTTCCCAGGCTCCAGTTGGGTGCCGGGGAGCTCACTCCACCCTCCTCACCCCATCTCCTGCAGTCCCTGTGTGTTCAAGGCACCAGGCTTGGCAGCTCCCCTCTGTCTCCCCGAAGCTTAGGTCAACTGACAGGTACACAGCTACCCATTGAAAAGTGCAATATCTGATAAGGGTCATTTCCTCTATGCACAGACAAAAGAATGAATTTGGAAGCTGGGGTGCTCTTGGCAGTGAATAGGAAGATAATAAGCTCATTACAACCATGTAGCCAATAAACTGTGAAAGAATTCTTGGATGAAATGGGATTTCAAGACCAGTTTGAACAAAAGATCATTACTCTCTCTCCTGGAAGTTAAGTGTGCTAATTTAACCCTGGTTCATTTGTCTCCAAAACCCAGGAAGTCTCACAGGAATTCAGCTAAGTCTGTAGCAGTGAAGGGCATTGGCATCTTGCTTTCCCTGGAATACTGTTTCCATCGACACGCCCACTTCTGTTTCTGAAATCCCAGACCAACTCCAGGCGCAGCAGACGTGCTCAGGGACACACGGTGGTTCGGGGCGGAGCCTTTTCCAACCCACCGGAGGCCTCTCCTCACATCACAAGCAGCAACAGTAAGAAACTCAGAAACATGAGTCAAAGTCAGCATCTCAGGGACACCTTACCCTCACAGTCACCAAATTTGTCCACTTCCACTAACAAGCAGAGAACAACATGTAAAATGTCATTTAGGTGGCACCTGCTTAGCGAACGGAAGGAGAACCTGGCATGCGGCCAGGGAGCCCGCTGTGCTACAATGACTATGTGCTGGCGTTGAGTGGCGAGCATGACCCCTCGCCAGATCCCAAGGCCCCAGGCACAGGCTTTCCCTGGTCCCGCCCTGCCTGGCCTCTGCCATAGTTAAGGAAAAGAGAACAGGGAACTAGCTTTTAAAAAGAGATTTCGGATAACTGGGGACGATAACAGCCATCCTGGCAAAGTGGTAGTAAGGTGCAGTTGAGTCCAGTTTGTAGACTATGAAATCAGACACAGAGAGGTTAAGTCAAAGGATTGAGAGGTAGTGACATTGCCCAGGAAAATCTGGTAACAGTGGCATCCCCTCGTGTGGCTTTGTGTGAGCCAAATTCTGGCACGTTCTAGGAGTAGGATGGGTTACAGTACGTGCACTAGAAGAAGGCCACATGACTGAGAAGAAAGGGAGGCCCCCAGAAAAGGCACCCAGTGGAGTTCTCGTAATACTCTTCTGGGATGGCTGTACACTCAAGTCACACAACCCTTGATGCCTCTTTCTGCAGAACCCTAGGTGTCCAGAGGCTCCAGTTACACACTGGGAAACAGAAACTCCCTCCCTCCTTAATTCTCAGCTCCCAGACCTTCCCCCTCCTGTTCACTGCTCTTTGTATTACATTTGTAAGGCCCGTGGAAACCAGAGGAAGAGGAGACCTGTCTGCTCAGGTATGAAAAAATGATCAAGAGCAGAGGTGACGGATCTGCTTGTTAAAAAACAAAACAAAACAAAACAAACAACAACAACAGACTCCTTCTCTAATTCCCTAAATGATGAACAGGCTTCGGATTTAGAAATTTCAAAATCAGCGATCAGCACCAGGCGACCTGGAGCCCCAAGGCGTGTGAGAGCTGACAGCTGATTAAGAGGATGTGACTGGGGCGGACATTCCTTCCAAGGGTCAGTCTGAAGCCACAGAGCTAGTGGAAGAGCTGGGTCTCCTGCACTGTCTAGGAGCGAAGGCCCGGGCACCCCAGGAGCAATCACAGATGACTCTCCTCCTAGCCTTCGTCTTTCATTCCTTTTCACGCCCTCCCAGGTTTCCAGACTGGCCAGGGAAGAGCAGACAAGATCAGCTTCTTTTCATCCTGTAACCAATTTACAAGAGAGAAATTCCAGCTCTGTAACTTGGACAAGTTACTTAGACCTTTGAGCTTCTGTTTCTCCACAAAGAGCGCAAACACTAATATCTTTCTTATAAGGTTATCATGAAGATTAAATAAAACTTATACAGGAAATCTTAGGTGACACCATATTGTAACTGGTTTTACACTCTACCTTTTTTCTTTAAATTCTGCATCTCTACTGTAAAAACGTGAGATTTGATTATTTTATTTTTAAAAAATTATTCTTTCATTAACTTGTATTTGTAATATACAATAATAATAACAACTAGCTTGAGAAATCATTGATATATATATATATATTATATATATATATATATATATATATATATATATATATATAAAATACATAGCATATCCATCATTTTTATTTCCCCTTCCCACTCACCCCCACCCCTCAAGTCCCTCTTCCCTCTCAACAAAGTTTTTCTATTTTCTGAGATCTGATGATTTCAAAGGACACTTACAGGTCATCTAAGTACCTGATTCATATGTATGAATATGAATCTCACCTAGTTATTGAAACATGTGGTAGAACTCTGTCACTAACACCCCTCTGAGCTGGACCACCCCTTTGGTCCTCAATGGCCTCAAGCCTTTCCAATCACTAGACCATCTATTTCAAGAGACAAGAAACAGATTCTTCTATCAGTGCAGCCCATGGCCAAGGGCACAGCCTACAGACCTGGAAGGACTTCTTCACAGAACCTTTACGTGATTTTGTTGAGAGGCCAAAGGTCGACTGTAGCAGAGGGGCCCAGTGTGAGAGATGTGCGGCAGGCTGCCTTGCCCTGGTCCCTCTGAGCTGATGCCTGAGGATGAAGCAGTGTCCCTCAGGGGGCTGGGGGCTGCAGGGTCTGGGGCCCAACCTAACTGCAGGAACAGGGGCTGCACTCACCACCCAAGGCTTGTCACAGAAGTTGTAAATGGACTCCAGTGAGTTGATGCTGGGGAGGCCTGCGTACTGCATGCCAATGATCAGGTGGCGGAAGTCCTCGTTCTCTGCCATGCCAAAGGCATGCTGCCGGATGAGCACAAAGTCTGGCCGGAAGGACCTGGCAAGAATGCAGAGGCAGCACCCCAAGTCACACATCAGCTTGTCTCCCATTGCCAAGCCCAGGACACACGAGGCCAGGGACCACCTAGTCCATGACCCTCGTTTTATTGTTATTATTCCTACCTGGACTGGGATAGGAAGTATCAAGATGCTTTCCAAAGAAAATGTGAAAATAGATTTCTGAAATTCTCTTACTCCTTTAAGTCTAAACATTACCATTTTCTAAGGTACAGATATCCCCAGGATGGAAGAGATCTTTTTAGATCCTCACACTAAATAATAAGGTTTCTCTTGTCCTCAGGGAGCGGCCGGAAAGCCTGAAGCTCCCTGCACTTCCACAGCTGGTGCTCAAAGCAGGTCCTGGAAGGCTCTGAACAGCACATGAGCCTGCCTTCACCTGCCATGAGGCTTCTGGTCTCAGCATCTGGTTCCAATTCCTAAAAGCAGCTCCTTAAAATAGTCAATGCCCTCATCAGGCTCCCAGGAGAGCAAGGGGCCAGACTGGCTGAGATCACATGCCAAACTTCCAATGTTATTCTTTCAAAGCGGACGCTAGGGAGCGGTACAAATACTTTTCGCAGAACTGAGGTTGAGCAATGACTGCAGGAAGCACTAAGAGTACAGAACATTCCCATGCACGGGAACCTCCCCACCTTTCCTCTAGCCAGCACAGCTCCGGCCACAGCTGCTCCACAGAATCAGGGCTCCCGGCATGAGCTCTAGCTTCAGAAACCTTCCCAAAGAGGCAGTTCGAGGCAGCATCTGCCCCAAGGCTCTGAGGCTCAGGAGTCGCACATCCTGCGCAATGACCTACCTGGTTCTCTGCCCAGGCACCCATCCAATCCCCACCTACGGACCCAGCTCCACCCAGGATCAGGGATCAGACTTTTAAAATTGTATAGCTACTAGCAGAGAACAGTTGTACAAAATAATGGGTTTCACTGTGAATTTCCATCCATGCATATAACGTGACCCAGCTTTTGTACTAGGGGATTGAAGGAGCTCTCCCTAGCAGGTCAGGCATCAGCATCAAGTCAGCACATGGGCCTCTCTGACTTCCCTAGGCCTTTCTTGTCACTGACCCAGACCCTGCTGGATGTATCTGTATGCCCGAGACTAAACTCTAACCTTATATTCCAATTACAGGAATGGGACTGTAGACTTATGGCCAGTCCCCAAGTTCCTGCACTGGGACCTGGAAGGGCCTCCCGTGTTTTTGCCAGACTGCTCCCAGCAGCCTGCTACTAAGCCCTTCTGCCACCACCTGCTGTGTGCACTCATCAAAGACTTGCTCTACCTCCAGGTGAGGGCACCTCTCCTCTTCTGTAGTTAGGGTACACCTTCTACTTGGACGAATATTTCTGTTTTCTTCAAATACTTCTTTGTTTTGTTTATTCTCCAGAATGAATGAGCACACACACACACACACACACACACACACACACACACTTGTGTGTGTGTGTGTGTGTGTGTGTGTGTGTGTGTGTATCCTATTGGTAGGTCCCAGGCACCCCTACCCTGACATTTCCAGTCACTGACTCAGGACACGCAGGACCTCTTTGGCTCTAGAATCCTTAGGCTCGGGGCACTACAGATAAGAGTGGAGAAGAGGCTGAAGCAGAGACTCCTCCTAGAGCAAGAGTGATTTCCAAACACCTGAAGCTGCGCCGAGCTCCTGAAAACAGCACAGTTCAAACCATCTTCCCCCATCTGGAATTCTCATTATATTCCTCAAAAAACTGCCACGTGTATGGCAATATCCTACCTCTGAGACACCCAGCATACGACCTAGCATTGCAGGGCCCAGGCACTGCTAGCTGCCTTCTACATACAATGTCTATTCCAATCCTAGGTTTTCCTGTCAGACTTAGGAGTCCCTAAAAATGAGGACCATGGAAAGAATACAGAGGTGAGTCACAAGAACTCACACAGAGCCTGGGGCTCTGCCACCACATCATGGAGTAAGTCTAAGCAAGCCATATGAAATGAAAATGCTGAACTAGATCAAATGTTTGTAAACCTAAAAAAAGAGGGGATCCACACAGGCTGCTAGAGGAAGGACACCAGGGTCCTCTAAGTGAGCTCCGAGTCTCTGCAGCTTAAAGCTGCTCTTTCAGCAGTGGACGAAGAGCTCCCTGAGCTGCCGTCTCCGCATCTTCCAGCAACACACACTGTGGCGTGCTCAACACTGCATGGAGAGAGCTGCTCCCTCATTTCAACACTTGACCCTGAAACCAGCTTTTGAAGCCAGAAGCACAGGCAGTGACAGTCACGCCAAGGACAGAAAGGTCCTTACCGGACAACTTTTGTGCCATTCCGGAGCACCTGCATATCCACAGCACAGGTCCCATCAGCCTGGGCCACCAGGTTGAGCTCTGAAAACTCCGCCTGGAAGAGAACAGCAAGGTAGTCAAGTCCCCAGCTGTGTGGCCTGGCCAAGCGCCCTGCAGAGCCGCACAGCAGCCCTCAGTCCTGCCACCCTCCCCACCCCGCTCAAAGAAGAAAACATTTACTTATAGTGTTCAAAACAGGCTCACGTGCTGCCTTCACCCACTTCCCACAGTAACCTTACGAGATAGGAGGGAAAGAGGTGATGATCCCCATTTACCACAGGAGGAATCTGCCTCTGGGCAGTTAAGTGGCTTTTCTGGACAAACAAAACTAGTCAATGGCAAAGGCAGGAGCAAGACTCAGGTCCTCTGACTCCCTCCACAGCCCCCTTTGTGCCATCTCTCCACCGTGAGGATGGAAGCTAGGGCAAATGTCCCCTTCTTTATTTCAACACAAAGGAATAGGCTTTAGTTTAGGTAAGTGGGATTTGGTTCTGCTCTGCTTCCAACTGGCTACAGAACATGTTGAGTTACTTGTCCTACTTGGGTTTTCGTTTCCTCATTCCATAACATGGAAATAATTTTTCTTCTCTACACATCTAACAAGAACAGAACGTAATAATAGGAGAACACTCTGTAAATCTTAACACTCGATGTGTGAATGAGCAAGAACCTTTACTAAGTAGGGAATATATTCATCGCTGAAACTAGAAATGGCCTTGCCCTCAAATAGAGCTAATCATCTGTTTATCACGGTGCAAGGGACTAAGGAAGATAAAGATGGGCCTTTCAAGACTTCACTGTATGAAAACAAGGTAGTTATCTTTTCTAAGTTCCCTCCAGAGTCTAGCCTTGGGCCCAGGGTGGGCATCGCCAAAGGCAGCACGCCACAAACAAAAGTATATCTACCAGGGACATGGTTCTACCAGTGAGATGGAGGTTTTCCTCAGCCAAGGACCCTGAAATACAAAAGGGCCCCAAGCTACACTGCTTGCCTCTGTACCAACACCAGAACTGTGAAAAGTCAAGGAAATGTAATGATGCAGCCTCAGGACCGTGCTCGATGGAGAGAAAGCCCTGAGGAGTGAGTGGGAGAGAGCCTGGGACCCAGGGATGGACACAGCACTCCACTCGGCCAGACCAGATGGTCCACTTTGGGATGCCAGAGGGAGTAACGATGACGCCGATGCAACTGGAAGCCCCAGGCTGATTACCTGTTCCACCTTGATATCATAATCTCCAAGGACTTTTTTGCCCCGAAAGCACTTGGCCCTGGAAAAAGAAAAAACCCACACAAATTAGCTTTGTATACATTTGAGGTCAGGCAGTTCCTCTTACGAAGAAGGGGACCAAAGCAGACTGAACCCTGGAGGAGGAGGTGGGTTCTGGGGTCACCTGAGGTGGCAGCCGAACCTCTGCTAAACAGCCTCCATGTATCGACCCATGAAGCAATCCAAAGCATCCATGCACTCTCAGCTTCTGGGACTTTTAACATCCCTGGTATTAGACTACAAAAGCCTTTAAGTAGGAATTTCTTTAATGTCATTCTTGGTAAAGATTAGGTCAGTATCATACAACCCTATGATTTCATTATTTTTCTGATTTATGTTTCACTCTGATTTGCTGGCTGCTTTCCACCCTTGGATTTTTAGTTTTTAAGGAAATTGCTACTAACACTTTACCACTTCCCATTCGAACGAGGAGGGAAGGAGACCGAGGAAAGTTAATGGAATTGAACATAAAACAAATCCTATATTTTTGAGACAGCAAGAAAATAAATCAAGCTGAGTTACAGTCCATAGAATCTTCACGATTTATCACAGATCTAGAGGAATTTCACATTAATGCCTTTATATTCATTCTTGCCTTTAACCCACCTCTTCATCCAAATTTAGGCTGGTTTTCCATACATAAAAAGGCCCTTTCCACAGCAAATCTTCTTCGGCTAGGCTTTTCCAACTGCTTGAAATAGCCAACTGGCATATTTCACTGGGGGTTTTCTGGGAGTCTCTCTCCAAAATAAAGGAATAAACCAATATGTTTTGGGCCTCAGGTTCTAGGAATGACATGCTAGTTTCAAGAACATTCCATTTAATCCTCATAGGGACTTAAGGAATGAAGACAGGTCTTCATTTTAGAAACAAACCAAGATTCAGAGGAGGAAAAATGGCACGACTAAGGCCCTTCAGCAGGTCAGTGACAGAGCCAGTACTCACACCCAGACCCACGGGCCTCTGGGTCCACAGCACTCTGCCCCGCACGGCACTGTCTCCCTCTGCTGATTTAGTCCATCTTCTTTCCCACGCTATGAAAACTGACTTGCCATGTGTGCCACCGTGATTTTTTTTTTCTATTTTCTTTATTCCATTCAAAAACCAGTTAATGATATTATGAGCATTAGTCGTCCCACTACAAATACTTCCTAACCTGGTTCCTGTCAACTTACTCAGGACGAGGCTCGGCTATTTCCTTTTCTCTATGGATTCTGGAACAGTCCGTTCTAGGAAGTTGTCATTTGTCCTATCCAAGTCCCCGGCCACCCTGAAATTGCTCCTCTGAGGCACTCAGCCATCCTGGAGCTGGATCACTGAAGTCCATCCCCCCACCTCTGCCCCAATTCCTTATTAAGCCTCACATCAGCTTGCTTCCAGAGCCCTGATCAACATTCACAGCTCGGCAAGCCCCTGAGGCAGGGGGCCTGTGGCATATGCCGTCTCCTTGGCTACTATTGTATCCATGCATGGCATTATCACTGCTCTGCAGATCTAGTACTCCATAGGTTTTTATTCATGATTATAAGTAAGGAAGAACTGGCAAAAAGGACCCATGAAGTCATTTTTATTCACAGGCTGAAGTTATGTCTATGTTGCCATCAGAAATGCTTTTCTGATGCTTCTTTCTGTCATTCTGTCTCAAAACAGCTTTCCCTCTATAAGAAAAGACTCAGACACATCGACAGTACCCTACTGTTCTGTGCATAGTCCCGCGTGTCCAAAGCACACATGTGACGCACTTGCTTCTCACAGCTCTGCAGAGCAACAAGAGAGAGCATGCGGCCCGTCTGACTAACGGGGAGACTGAATCCCGGTCAGTTGCCCAAATCACAGAAGCGTTCACAGGAATTAAGCCAGAACTGAGGGGTCATGTCTCAAAACTCACAAGCTGCCAACTTTTCAATTCATGCATCAATTTTGTGGGTTTTGAACGCTGAGACTCAAGTATATTTATAGGTCCTGGCTGGGTTGATTCGCCATTTCCTGCACCTGCCTATTGACCAACTTGGCTAATGAAACTGTTTTCATGCCTTCCCTCCACCCCCACTTCTCTGGCTATCCTAATGCCTTTTCCTTAAGGTAATTTGTCCGGTTGGAAATCTTAGTTTGCATTTCCTGGCCCAGGGTCACTGACCTCTCTTGGCACAGCCACAATCTTGCAACGAAGGCGCCAACATGGCAGGCTGATAGGGCACAGAGCCCTCTTCTGGAGAGCAGTGGGCATTCTCGCAGCACCTGGCTTCTCCTCATTTTGATTCCAGGTTATTTTCATGAAGTTTTATAACTTGTTAGAAAACAACAGAAATACTTCCTGGTACTAAGAGAGCACCAACAGGAGGCAGTATGGACTCTGGAATCTCAGTCAAGGATGTGAATCAGAGCCACACCCTCTCCTGGCTGTGTAATCTTAGACAAGAGGCTTACGTTAAAAAAAAAAAAAAGTATAACATATGGCTAAGCCAGTCAATCAATGAATTAACCTTTGAAAGTGTATAAAAGAATACAATAAAAAGTAAAATGCTCTCTCTTGCTATTATTCTCTTATCAATACACACATTTGTCAATTGCAAGCTTATCCTTTCAGTGTATGTGTGTGTGTAACTGTATGCATATCTGTTTCAAATACATACATAAAAATTTTTTAGTAGCATGCTTTCAGCACATATCAACTGACCTCTTCAACAGAAGTTCCATTTGAAGGACATACAGTAACTTTATCTATATTTATTTGTGAGCATTCAGACTTCAAGATTCTAGTTTTTACTTTACAAACAGCGCTACAGTGGTTTATACTTTAACACATATGTGTAGAATAAACAATTCACTGCAAAGTTGCTGGAATGAGGAATAGACTCAGATACACTGTTTCATTGAATGACTAAAAGGTCCATCATCCAAGAAAAATTTTATGCCACTTTCAACAGGGCATGAAAGTCAGGGAAATGCACTTCATCTCCCATCGTGTTCCCACAGTCCCCTGCATAAGATGGGAATAAGTCAAGGGCTCAATATGCACTTTTATGATTGGCAATGTTATAAAATAAATCCAAATTCATCTCAAGCTCAGTCCTAAACAGAACCCAAGATGTGCATCCTTGAAGGCCAGACTAAAAATACCTGGGAGGCCTGTGTTGTCCATTTCCCCCCATTGTAACGTTTTCTTAACAAGCCTAGCAGCTGAGGGTCTATGTGAGTTCAATGGCCTGCAGCTTCCTTGATGGACCAGGTAATAAACCACCTCCCCTTATCACTAACACAAGGAGCAGCTTCTACATTTAACTTGGTGCTCAGGGAAGAGAACGCCCTTGCCACCCCCATGTGCTTCCAGCTGGGGCTTGATGGGCTGAGGAGCACTTCCCAGACGCAGTGCTGACACCATCTCAGAGGGTGGGCCAGCCCCAGGAAGCCCAGCTTTAGTACTCCTCTTATCGTGGAATAATGGAGATCAAGTCCTAGAAACAGGCGTCCAGGAACAGATCTGAGGCCTTTCTTTACCCCTTTCAGTTGTGTGCATGCCTTTAGGCAAGCAACTGCCTCCCTGAGCTTTACTACGCATAAAATAAGGTAAGGCTTGCCTACGGTCCTGGCTACTGAGGAGGCTGATACGGGAGGAGGACATAAGCCCACGAGTTTGAGGCAACTTAATGAGCCCTTGTCTCAAAATGGGGTGGAGGAGCTGCTAACGATGGCTTTAATAAAACAGTGAACACTTGCCTTGCACTAAACACTATTCTGAATGTTTAATGTACTTTGCCTCATTTAATAATATCAGTCCCACAGATCACTATAAAGAGAATGAAGTCAGATTATATGAAAATGTTTTGGAAACCAAAATGCTGTGAAAATATGAGGTATTGTTAGCAAGATGCTGCAAACAGTTATGCCATTTTCCTATTACTACAGCCGACATGGGGTCTTCCGAGATGAACTTGTATCACGTGTGCTATCTGCGCATGATACATAGCAGATGGCACCGTCATCTGCGACATATGGCCGGTGGCATCACCATTTGCTACCTCCTTTCAAAGTCAGTTATCTAGCAACCAGAGGCCCCCACCTCTGTCACCCTCAAGCCATCCCATACATGAGTCCGAGACATTTTGGATTTTAAATATTATCTGTCTTGTCATTTGGTTATATTCTCTGAGCTTAGCTAGGCCTACACAAACACAATCATCGCATGTTAAGTTCTCACACACTGCACAGAGGTGTCCTGAGCAGATTCACAGTAAAACTGGCTTACTGACTGGAGATGTTCAAAGTGATGGCTTGGGCAGGACCTGTACAGAAAACCAGAAGATGTCACCCTCCAGACTGCATGAGCTGAGTCTCTGCAGGCCTGGCTGAACTCTTTCTCCTCACAAGTGCCAGTCTCAGAACACCTTGTCCTTTCCTCAGTATCCTTCTCCATAAGAAAATCTGTTCTCAGTCTCTTCCTGCACCACAGCTAAAGGACCTGGAGGCAGCCTGGAGTGCACATCCTTCCCAGACAGCTGAAATCTGCGTAAGGATCAGTCTTCAGGCTCGAGTGGCGCTAACGGCACACTGTCGCAGGCTCGACAGGGCAGCTAGGGAGAGGACTTTCTCAAGACTGCGGAAACTTTCCAGCATCTAGTAAATTCCTTGAACTAGTCTAGACATTTATGCCTGATAAACTGCTTACTTGCTGGCTCTCAGTGGCTCTGACTCAGATCCTGTTCTTGCAACCAAGGACCTGAAGACTTCAAGAAGTTAGAAAATAGGCTAGGGAGAGCAGAGGATTCTTAGCTCTCACCCTACCTTAAAGGGTAAAGCCAAGCAGGCCTATTTGGTGGGTTTGCAAGTGCCTGCTGCCACCCACTGGCCAGATGTGTACTGGGGCACCATCACTGCCACCAGCTCAAACTCACTGAGCTGTCAGGAGAGACTTCCAAGGCGCCTTGGGCTCCAGGAAATGACACTGGGGACCAGGGGAATGGCTCAGTCACAAACGCTGAGCTAGTCTGCTTAAGGTTCTGGGTTATCCCCAGCACTGCAAAAGCTAAACAAAATGAAGACACTTCTCCAGAGTTCAACTGTCTTCTAATAAACATACACCCAATACCTCAAGCCAGAGCCTCAGCTTTGTGGTTTGACTGTAAATTCAATGGCAAGCATTGGAAATATAATCATGTATTACTAGTTGCCAGATAGACCAATGTCCATACAAGTAAAGACGCTCTCTAGCCTTACGATTTATAACTACTACTCACCTTCCCACCTTCCAGTCATTTCCTTACAGAACAATTTATAACATACAACTAAATAACAAATGCAGTTTCCTGTTGCTCAAAAAGACCTATGTGAAAAGTTTCTTTTACCTGACTTATCAATGGGGCTACACAAACTAGAAGGAGAGATTATGGCACTGGGCTAGGCTGCAGAAGTAGGAACAGGGGACTGTGGGAAACAGGGGTAGGGGGGTAGCAGCATGCGTGCAGAGCCCAAAGGCTCCATCCGCCAGGACTGGGCTGAGTCTTGGAAGAACAGGAGGCTCATCAGAACTCATGATGCAGCACTGGCCAGCTTCCCTCAGCTGAGAGCTGAGTGCTAAGGCTCCCAAATGTCAAACTGAGTATCTGGGACCTGTGGCTAGCCTCCAAAGGATTTTTAAAAAACTCTCTTGTGGAGAATTTTATCCTCCAAAATCATCAACAACTTGTCAAGCTATTCAACCATCCTTATGTTTGTGTTGCTGAGACTATGGTTTGAGTGTTTTAAAGCAAGTCCCAAACATCGTTTCTCTAGACCACCATTAAGGTTTATCTATTATAAGTAATAACTACATTTTTGCTGTGGCAAAATATATGTAACAGAATTTGCATTCTTACCACCTTAAGTGCACAGTTTACTGGTATCGAGTAATATTCACAGTGTCATGCAATCATTATCACTATTTATTTTAAAACCATTTCATCATGCCAAGCAGAAACCACTCCTTTCTTCTCCCAGTTCTGAGTAAACCCTAACATACTTTCTGTCTTCATGAATTTGCTTAATCTAAGGCAACGACTTGTAAAATATAAGCACCATGTCATTATCTCACTGAACAAAACTAACAATATTTTATTAACATCCTTATTAATCAATATTCAAGTTTCCCTAACTATATTCAGATTTTAGGCACAGTGAGAACCTGATGAGATGCATCCAAGAACTAAGAGTCCACTTTGTCTGTTGGTGGAAGAAACTGGAGAAAATAGACCAGGGTTGGGTAACTGTGGGAGCTGGTTCAGAAACCAGACTTCAGGACCCTGCTAGTTCACTGACACTTGGCAAACCAGTAGTTGCTGGGTAACACGCACCTGCCAAATCAATCACTTGGGTGATTAGGCCTAGAAACTTGGAAATCTAGCCAGGTCATGACAGTGACATTAAAAAGTAGGATTTAATGAAATAATAGAAAGGAACATGAGGATTCACAACGTAGATGTTCTGGAGCAGAGACATAATGGGACCTCAAATAGGCGGGCAGCGCCTGGCAATGGTGAAGGGGTTAAGTCATACTTGGACTTGTCTAAGTCACAGACCACAAAGTTTTCTATCAAAAAGTATGTGAAAAATCTTATCTTACAGTAATTTATTTAGGAATAAAAAGCAAAGAACAGGAAGACAAATACATGTGACATAAATATGTATGGATAAATAGCGTCCTGGGGCTGGCCTCTGATATTAATTTAGCTATGAAGCTGCTAAGCCAAATGCTCTGCCATGAATGATCTGCCACAAACACGTTGCATAGAGAGCAAGCTGCCCCTTGTCTCAATCAACATTCACACAAATGCTGGGGAAGAGAGTGCATGGGGAAACTGCCAAGTCTGCAGATGGCATTCAGCTCTTCCAGGGATTAAAATGCCAAGCTGATTAGGGATAAACTGAGCGAAGATGTGGACGTGGGCAGAAAAGTGGCAGAGGAGTTTTAATGTGACTAAGTTTAAGAAAATACATTCAGGGGAAAAAACCTTAGCAGAGGAATATGAGCCAGAACGCTCAACCGCAACCTGGTAAAGGAATCTGGAAAGACAGAAAACAGTTCCCTGAAGACAGTTCTAGGAGACATCACGGGGAAACCGGAGAGGCCGAGAGTGAAAAGGGGAAAAAATGTTAGTTATCCCCAGCAACTTCCCGGAACCCAGCGGGAAAGGCTTCTCATTCTCCGACCTCTCCTGCATCCACTGGGCTTCTTATTTCTGATACAGTGTGTCATATCCACTCAATCTCTTACACAAGAAAAGCAGAAATAACCCAGAGAAAACAGAACCCAGTGAAACGGCTCTGCTTTCAGGAAATCTGAATCAGTAGGGCTCTCTTGGACTGTAAAGCTGACCTGGCACGGAGGAGGTGGGAGAGAACACAGTGTCACTCACCTCAGATAACCTAAATGCGCCTTCACAGTCCTTCATGTCTCTTACAGGAACATCACCACAATGTTACTGGTTTGGTGGGAAAAGGACAGTCAGATGAATTAATTGGCTTGCTTAAAGGTAGCAGTTAACGGGTGACTGAACTAGTAAAATCAAAATCCAGCTCTTTTGACATTCAGGTGTCGAGACTGTGGACTTCTTTAGATAGAAACTGTTCTACTAGTGTCACTCCCGGCACCTCTTCTGTTTGACATAAAATCGGTCCTGAGAAAATGTTCACAGGGTTATTCAGCTGAATACAGCTAGACATTTGTAAGTGAATATATCAGAGGCAGCCAGGCAGGACTCTGTATACAAATTCCTGGGCTTGAGGACCCCTAAGAATACTCATTTGGTCCTTTTCCAGAGTTCATGCAATTCTCTGACATGGTCTGGAAGAAGGCTTCAACAGCCTTAGGGGCAGATGAGACCTCTTTAGAAAAACAGCAATCCCTAAGCTCTGAAAATAATTTCCCATTAAATACTCCAGCTGTGACTTCAGTTGCAAAGAACAAATCATTTTTTTTCTGAGCAGATTTTGTGAAGACATCTATTTTGGGGAATAATTAAATGATGCAGTATCACAAGATAACAAGATTATCAAACAGGAAAAAAAGAATTCTGTAGCAGGAGAGCACGTGATGGGAAGATTAGATACATTTGTCTGTAATTATAGTGGAGCTACAGAACAGAATGCTTTGAAGTCATGGACATATTCTCTTTCCATGACTGGCTTATAAAATTAAATCAGGCTGATCTAATATTGGAGCAAAATGGGTAAGTTATAAAGTTTGCTTTGGAGAAAGAGCAGGCAAATATAATTTCCAAAGGATACAGATGTATTTCACATAAGATGAATGGGGCTCCCTGGCCTGGAGAAAGCTCCAGTTCATACAAGTCACCCCAGTGACCATCCTCCAAAGCCACACATTCCACCTTCTGGGAGCAGCCTAGACTCAAAGGTATGTTTTCCTGAATTGAGCCCACTCTTCTATTTTACCCAACCCCACCACCTCCTAACTACAAATCTGCCACAATAGTTGGCTTTTCAGTCTCCATAAGTGTGCAAGCCAATCTACACCAGCTCCATACTACCTTCTCTTTCTCTCTCTCTCTAGTGCTCACACACACGCACACACATACCAAAATTCAGCTACAATAAAAATCTTGCTGTAGTGGCTGCTGCTGTATCCATCTGATGCCCAGCTCAAGAAAAAGGAATCCATTGTTCAAATGCTAATCAGGCACACACACACACACAACACACACACACACACACACACACACACACACACACACACACACACATAAAGCACTGGAGCCAGCCATCCTCATCTTAGTGTACTTTTTTTTGTGTACTGAGATGGAACTCAGGACCCTGGCAAACACTGTACCACTGAGCCACACCCCCAGCTCTTAATTTACTAATTTAGACACAAGTTAATATAACAGTTAATGAAGTGCTTGTACATTTCATTTTTATCATAATATAAACATTAAAATACCATATTCTGTTATCCTTCAGATAGAAAAAAAAATGCTTAGAAGACTTCTACTTAGGACAAAGCAAAGACCCAGAAGAAGGAAATATTTGATCAGTTCAAGATCTGACACCAGTTAAAGGCAGACTATGATCCCTTTCTGTCCCACCCTGTGGCCTTCTGATAGAGAAGGAATTCTCTCCAAAATCAAAAATTAGAATTGGATGGAGATCCCCGAACAGCATAAGACACAGAAACTGAGGACACAATTTCCATTTCGAGTTCTTGTCAGATCAAGTGTGCCAAGGACTGTGAACAGAGACCCTCACACAAGCGTAATGAAGTTGTATTTATCTGATTTTTATTGTTTTTCTGACATGTTGATCCTGTTTGTGACTACCAGCAGACGGTTCGCAGAATACAATGCCACAAGGAAATAAATTTGTCTCCCCACATTCCGCTCTCATTAGCAAAGGAGACCTGATTCTCTTTTCCTGGTCCAAGTGCAAACTGCCATGGCCAGTGTTATCAGCCCACTCACCACCGTGGCTCAGCAGAAACATCTCATATCTCAAAGCAATAACACTTTGGATTTCCAAACCCAAGCCCAGGTGGCACATTCCATTCTACAATTGTCCAACTGGCACCATTTCAGGGAAAGGTATTACTAACCAGAATAGGTACTTGCCACTGAAGTTTGGCAGGATGGGAAAAGAACTGGCGCTGTCTTAGCAGAGTCAGGCCATAGCTTCCCAGATGCACCTGAGTTTAGCAACAGGGATCCATGCAGGGTCCTGATGAACAAAGGGATCTTAGATGCTCTTCCCTTCATAGGCAGAGACACTGAGGTTCAAGAACACACTGTGGGGGCTCTATGGGAATGTCGATGCTTTCTCAACCCGGTGATCTGCTTCCTACACCAAGTTCAGCACTGAGGGAAAAGCTCATGCTTCAGGATTGAAGAACGAAGATGCGAGCTGTGGCGCCCTCCTCCATGAGTGTATCCATCTTTTTAGCCTCCTCCAATGATCCTCTGAAATGCTCCTCACAGTCAACATGCCTAAAGAGTAGTTTTTAAAACCAACCCTAATTTCCAGCACATTAGGAGGCTGGGGAAGGAGAAATGCAAGTTCAAACCCAGCCTGGGCAACAAATGATAATTCCCTTTTTTTCCCATAGTAGCTTGTAAGACAAAAATCTTCAAAACCTTTTTTTTAACTAGGCATATAAATAACTCCCTAATCCCCGAAAATAAAGCTTTCAGTTTCTTTATAGCTAAGGCATAAACACTTCAAAAGTTCCCTTATTTAATTTATCATAACATATATGACAGAACGTCTCTTTAAAATACCTAGTTTTAGGGCTAGAGGAATGGCTTAGTGGTTAAAGCACTTGCCTAGTAAGCACTAAATCAAGCACTAAGTGCCTGAGTTCAATTCCCCAGCACCATATAAACCGGGTATGGGGTGGTGCACACCTGTAACCTCAGTTTTTGGGAGGCTGAGACAGGATGATTGCAGTGAGTCCAAGGCCAGCCTGGGCTCCACATTGAGTTCAGGATCAGCCTAGGCCATCGAGCGAGACCCTGACTCAAAAAAATAAATAAAATAAAATAAAAATAAAAAATAAAATTCCTAGTTCTAACTAGGAAGTACTGGTCAATAGAGATTCAGCCCTGCAAGATGAGAAGAGTTCTATGAGATGGTTGCACAATAAGGTGCATGTATTTTATACTACCAAAGTATGCACTTAAAGATGAATAACATTATAAATTTATATTGTGTGCATGTTACCAAAATTAAACATAAAAACTGTTGTACCCTTTTAAAGTTGGGAGTCCTAAACTTCAAAAATAGTTTTATTCTTGAACAGATAAGGTCCCAGGCATTCTGTACACACGCTTTTGCTTATTCTACAACACAGAGATAGGAGTGGTAGTCACTGATTGTAGGGTGAATGGAAGAAATTAGTTTGCCTTAGGAATTCATCTGTGAACTGTAGCTTCTTTATTGGTGATCTAACCACAGGGCTTCCAAAGAAATTTCTGGGCTCTCACAGTAGAAGGGTTAAATAGTACACTTTATACAGATGTCCATGTGTAACATGTGAAAGGGAAAGGGCACTTCAGGTGGCTTTGACGAAAGCCCTACAACATGAAAGTGTAATTCACAAAGCTCTGCTAAGGTGCAGTTATTGTTATCTAGGATGGTACACATCTGGAAGAGAGAAAGTGAGGGCCATGGAGATTTGGCTGAAAGGCAGAATGAAGAGTTTCTCCTGTCTAGGCTTGCCGGCGGTCAACAGACTAGCTCCTGTAGAACTGGGAAGCAAATAACTTCGAATCTGGAGGGATCAATGAAAATAAAGTGGACACCTTGACAGTACTCTCTAAAAGGGAAATTGTAGTTGAATATTGTTTTCTTGGGTTCCAGATTCTGTACGTTGGGAGTTTTCCTAAAATACATCCTGAGGCCAAGAGTAGATTCCTCCTTGGTGTCAATAATGCCGGTTTGTGGCTATCTTTACTCGATTGCCTTGAAGACTCACCAGGCTGTCTGTAACAATTCCCTTAGGAAACTTAAAATATGACCATCAAATCCCACCTCACACACTAACACAAGACTACAGTATTTTTAACAGGGGGGCCATCAAAGATATTTCTCAGGATTTGGGTTTCATTTCCAGATAATTAATTTTCAAATTGGGCTGAAAATTATCATCCTAAAGCTTGTTTGGTTGTGGCCTCGGCTACTTGAAGCCAGCTGGCTCCTTGCCCACGTCCATCCCACCAGGGACCGAGCGGCAGATTTCATTTCTTCAAGCCTTCCTCGTGGAAGGCTTTCGATCTCAGCCTCCAGTCTCCTCTGTGACAGCATTTGTGAAAGAGTTCCACTCAACATTCTTCAGCCCTGCCTCATGCAAGGACGAGGCCTTTCGGTCTTGGCCTACAGTCTCCTCTGCGACAGCACCCACTTTTCCAAGCATGACATTATTTGGGGTGGTTAGATTAGACTCAAGTACAATAGCTGAGATTAGATGAATTTCCAACTTTATTTGATATAACTTCCTTTTAGGAAACTAGCACTAAGAAATAACATGACCTAAGGGTAATGCAAATCCATTTATTTCTAACTTACGGATTTTAATCCAATTCTGCAGAATCTTTTTAGACTTCTGCCATTGCTTTATATCCTGCTTTACTGTAAAAAATAAAAATTTACTAATTAGAATCTTCACCCAGCTATACATGTTTCTTCACATTTAAGGTCATTATTTTCTACATTTAAAAATTTCAAATATTCAGAAATATTTTTAAAATGTTACAAATATGCCTTTATTTACTATGTGGCTTTCTCAAATCTTAATATTCTGGTTTTTTCAGATTTTTTAGAAGAATATGCCAACAACATACACTATTGAAATGTCTTGCAAATTCCACCCTAGCCCATTCTTCTACTTCCTTTTCTTGGGAATAATTATTCTGAATTAATGCTTGCTGTCAATTCTGCATGTATTTATATTGTTTTACTACCTGTGTAAATACCCATATGTAGTAGTGATGTGCCCGTTTTGTTTGGGACCTTATACAGGGGCACTGTTCTATATCGATCTGCCTACAACTTGCCTTTTCTCACTCCATATTACGTTTTTGACATGAATTCATAGTATTACACAAAACCCTGGCTCAGTTTTTTTAAAAATACATCAGATTTATATATTCACCCAATAATAGACATTTAAGTTACTCTGAGTGTTTATCATAACAAACAACGCTGAAGCGATCTCTCTTGTATGGGGTTCCTTGTATATCTCTTCTTTTTTTTAAAAAAAAAAAGTCTCTATAAATTACACATTTCATTTCTATTATTTTTGTGGTTACCCTTAACTTTTGTTTTATTTCTATGAATTTACAATACAAAATAATAACAATCAGCTTAAGAAACTGGTATATTTACATATCACATCTGGATCATTCTTACTTCCCTTCCCCCTTTCACTCCAGCACCCGCCCACACACACATCCACTTTCCTCTCTACGGAAGTCTATCTTTGTACTTTCCTCCATATCTCTTTTACTGTTTATGGTTTGGCTTTCTCATATTAAAGAAACCAAGTGATATTTAACCTTCTGCATCTGACTAATTTCACTGAGCATAATGGTCTGAAGCTATATCAATTTTCCTACAAGTGACTCAAATTTATCTTTCTTTATAGTAAATTAGCACTCCACTGTATAAATGTACCACACTTTCTTCATCCATTCGTCTCCTGATGGATGTGTCAGCTGCTTCCAAGATTTGGCTGTTATAAATTGTGCTGCTATAAACACAGATATGTATGCATCACTCTTGTATGATGTCTTCAAATTTCTTGGGAAGATACTAAGAAGAGGTACAGCTGGGTTAAATGGGATACCTATTTCCAGTTTTTGTGCAATCTCCATACTGCTTTCCATAACGGTCGTACCAGTTTACAGCCCAACCAACAACCTCGCCAGTATTGGGTGATTTTGAGTTCGTCATACTGGCCATTCTTCCTGGAGCTAAATGGAACCTTAGTACTGTTTCGATTTGATTTGATTTCTCTAACGGCTAAAGTTGCTGACCATTTTTTCATATATATATATATATATATATTGGCTATTTATGCTTTTTCTGAGAACTGTCTATTCATCTCAGTTGCCCATTTTTTGATTGGGTCTTTTATTTTGGGGGTTCCAGTTCTTTCCAGTTCTCTGCATATTTTAGATAACAGTCTTCTGTCTGAAGAGTAGATGGCAATTTTTTTCCCATTCCACTATACACTTTTTTGTTCCGTTTGCTGTGAAGCTTTTTAATTTGCTACGATTCCATTTGTTGTTTTTTGGTGTTAACTCATGTGTCTTTGGGTATTTACAGGCCTATGTCTTGAAGGATTTTGCCTATTTTTTTGTTCTAATAGATTCAGTGTTTCCACTTTAATGTCCAGGCCTTTGATACATTTTGATTTTGGTATATGGTGAAAGATGTGGGTCTAGTTTCATTCTTCTGCATGTGGCTAACTAGTTTTCCTGGCACTATTTGTTAAAAAGGTTATCTTTTCTCCAGAGTATGTTTTTAAACCCTTTTTCAAAGATCAGATGACTGAGAGTACTCAAGGTTGTTTCTGCATCAATTCTGTTCCACTTATCCAATTGTCTGTTTCTGTGCCAATATCATAATTTTTTTACCACTGTTGCTTTGTAATATAACTTGATGTCTAATATTGTGATGCCCCTTGCTTTTGTCACATTGCTTGGAAATGTTTTGGCTATTCAGGGTCTCTCTTGCTTTTATATAAGTCTTAGGATCTTTTTTTCTAGTTCTGTGAAAAACACTATGGGCATTTTGATTGGGATTGCACTGAATCTGCATATTACTTTTGGTAGCATAGTCATTTTGACAATGTTGATTCTGCCTATCCAGAAACAGGGGATGTCTTTCCATTTTCTAATATTCACTTAAATTTCTTTTTTTTTCCAGAGTACTAGTTTTCAGTATAGAGGTCCTTCACATCCTTAGGTTGATGCCTAGTGTTTAACTTTCTTTGAGGATATTATGAATGAGACTGTTTTTTTGATCTCTTTCTTTGTGTTTTCATTGTTGCTGTATAGGGTTGTTATTGGCTTTTATGCATTGACTTTATATCCTGCAATTTGGCAGAACTTGTTTATTAGTTCTAAGAGTCTTCTAGTGAAGTTTTTGGGGTCCTCTGTATAAAGACCATGTCATCTACAAATAAGAAAAATTTCACTTCTTCCTTTCCTGTGCATATTCCCTTTATCCCATTCTCTTACCTGATTGTCCCAGCTAAAATTTTGAGCACCCTGTTGAATAGAAGTTTTAAGAGTGGACACCCTTGCCTTGCTCCTGATCTGAGGGGAAATGCTTTCAGTCTTTCCCCCATTTAGAACGATGTTGGCAGTTGGACTGTCATAAATTGCTTTTATCAGCTTGAGGTAAGATCATTCTGTAACTATATACCTATGTACCAATATTTCATCCAAATTTTTATCAGGAAGAGATGTGTTCTGTCAAAGGATTTTCCTGCATCTATTGAAAAGGTAATGCGATTTTTATCCTTGCTTTTGCTGATGGGTATATTACATTAGTCGATCTACGTATGCTGAACCATCCTCTACGTTGATTGTTCTTCCCTCAGCTTTTGAGGACATCATTTCTCTTCATCTTTTGCCCTAGCATCTTAATCTAATCGTGTTTCCTTGTAGAATATTTCTTGTATCTTTGGATGCTGCGATGGTCTATTTCGTTGTTGTTAATGTTGTTGCTGCTGTTGACATTCTGAAGTTTCACTATGATGTCAAAATGTGCCTTTATTCTATCCTGAGAACTTTATGTGATTGCTAATTGATGTCTCTCGTCCATTTGGAAACCTCAAACGCTGCTTCTGAATATTGTCTCTTTTCCATTTTCTTTAATCTTGTCTTGTAGAACCATTATAAATCAAATCATTTTCTTCTCTCCTCTGTGTCTCCTCTCAGGCTTTCATGGTCTTCTCTGTTTCTTTGAGCGGCAGCATGGGTAGCTTCAGCTTTACTTTCTTGGTCACCAATTTTCTCTTTATCAGTATCTGATCTCCTCTTTAAACACCTATTGTATGTTTTTTATTTCAATGACCCTATTTTTATTTTTAGAAACTCTACTTTGTCATATTTGCCTAATTTTATTCCTGCTATCTTGTTCTTCCCATGAGTTTTTAATTCTTTCTTGTGCTTAACAAGTTTAAACACATTAATTTTATAGCATATAATTTGTTATCATTCCACAGTTTAGCTATTTTATCATCTTGAATTTTTTATTTGTGTGTGCTAGGATTAAATTTAGGATCTGTATTAGGTTGGGTTCCTTCAAAAGACAGAATTTGCAGATTTTAATCACAAAAAGGTCTATCAGGAAGGCTTACAAATCCAAGGATAGAGATGGTCCAACATGGCTGCTCAGCCATGAGGTAGATCTCCCATCTGGGACTGCAGGACAGCCGCTGAGGTGAGAGTCTGCTGCAGATCTCAGGGGAAGACCAAAGCCTGAAGATCAGCAACCGAAGGGCAGTGATGGGCAGACAGGCGCAAGCCGAGACTGGAGCGAATCTGTGCTGATAACCTGTGATACGTAGCAAGCGAGTGTCTGTAGACAGTTACAAAGGCGAGAGCTTTCCCAGAGGAGGAAGCTGTGTCAATCTTCCCTTTTCCTTCTTTTTATACCCCTGGAGTTCCAGTTGGCCCTCCCACATCTGCGTGGGTGCTCTTCTCTCATTGACCAGCCCATGAATCACTCACACTCTAATCCAGACCAGTTCTTAATCTCCATTCTAGGGTGGCTGACAAATCCTAATCCTAATGGAGGTGTGGTTCCTAATTCCCTCAATTTGACATAATCCCTTCAACAGACACAGGACCCAAACATGCCAAACAGAAGTTCTATCACACTAGTTCTTTTATGATATTAAGAGGATTTGTGTTTTTGTTTGTTAAGAACCCCAAACTACTGATGGCATGGCCCCTTTTAAAGTCAAATATTCAGTTAGTAGGGCCTCAGATCACCCATATAGTATCAATCCAAACCCAAAACCCAGATGAATACACACATCTGGTTATTAATTCTCAAAGGGCAAATTTCTTTTTTTTTCCCCTATCCAGAGAAAAAGTCATGGCTTTCTGTGTCTATGTTTACTATAATTTTTCTATTTTTCTGTCCACCGTTTTTACTGACGGTCCCAGCCTCACTTATAAGCCCCCGTTATAATTCCTGTCTTGTCAAGACTCAAGTCATCATCGCTTATGTCCTGTGCAGGCATTAAAATCCAAACCCTGGGTTATCAAGACAGGTATCCCAAGAGGCCTGACAAAATATTCTCTTAGTTTATACTTACTACTCAGTCTGTCTTCACTCTCAGCCTCTAGCAATTCCCTAGCTTTCTTGAAAACTCGGGTATGTGTTTCAAAGGACATTATCTTTTACTCAGAGTTGTTCATCTAAATGGTGGAGAATTTTCAGGTGGCTAAATTCAAATTATTTCTTGTAACAGAAGATTGTTCACTTTTTCTGAGTTACAGATAAAACTTCAAATGCATACTTTAATTCAGCAAGCGTTTAGTGGTCACATTGTGATGGTTAAATTGCAAGAATTTCTTTCGATAGGCCATGGTGTCCATTTGTTCAGTTACACAGCACAGGTCTGGTGGTTATCTAGAAGGCATTCTGTAGATGAGATTAAGATCTACAGTCAACTAAATTTAAGTGAAGGAGATTACTCTAAGAAAACGAGCATCTGAAACCAGCTAGTACTCCCCGAACTACGCCTTTTTTTTTTCTTTCTGTGCATCTTTAGTTCTTTGGAACTGAGCTTCCCATCCCACTTTATTTATGAATCTGTTTCCTTCACTACATTTAGGCTCTTTGAGTACAACAATAGTGTTTTATTCCTTTCTGCAATCTAACAGTTTCTGGCCCCGAACAGAAATTTGGTAAACTTTTAATAATTTAGCAAAAAACAAAGTATTCCTGGACAACTTGTCAACTCTTCCCTCTATTCCCCAACACTGTAGGTTTGCTGCAGTGCAGGTGAAGGCCTGATGAGCAAAAACTAAGGTTTCCTAGATAAGAAGAAATTTTTTGCTTTAAAACTGTGGCAGAGAAACCCTCCCTGGGTTTCCAGCCTGCTGAACTATCCACCCTAGAGATTTCAGACTTCATGTCAGAAATATCAACCCTTAACTAGCCTTTCCTACAGATTCGGTACATGCATGCCCTACAATCAAGTGGAACAACTCTGTAGAATATCTATCTATCTATCTACCCTATTGCTTCTGTTTTTCTGACAAAAAAAACCATCAATGACTCACTATGAATGAGTCTTTATGAGGGACAAAAAATATGAGCAACATGCAATTCTCTTCCCTATCCTCAGGAAAGCTTGTAACCTACTGGTAGCCAAATGACTACTAAAAAAATGTGCACTTTAACCCAAACAATACAATAATATAGTATAAATATTACTTATTCATTCATTCCAGAAATATTAAGCACCTACTATGAGTGAGTTGCTGAGTTTGAGACAGAAACAAAGCACAGGTGACCTTCCTCAGAACACTGCCAAGTGTGGACTCAGATACAGAAAGATAAAACAGAGTGCGTAAGAGGCAAGGCACGGATGCGCCCTCCTCTAAGGGGAACCCAACCCAGCTGGCAGGGTGGAGAAAACACCCTGGGATAAGTGACACCGAGCCCACCCCACAGTTAAACAGGAGCTGGCCGGACAGAAACAGGGGGAAGCAAATGGGCAGCCTCGGCAAAAGCAAGGAGACAGAAATGGCACAGTGTGTGCAAAGGTGCCGCTCATAAAACACGGTGGGAGACGAGGCTTAAAAAGCAATGATACTGTAGAAAATGGAGCCTGCCAAGGCTGGGGGCCAACGAAGACCTCCTCAAGAAGGTGGCACGTTAGTGTGACTTTGATGGGGAAGGCCAAGGAGAAAGGAGCCCAGAGAACCGCACCCCAGGAGACAATGAGGCCACACGAAGGAGATACTTCAGACCAACCCCAGGGAGCCCTGAGTGCAGACGGCTCCCCGGCACAGAGGCTGGGGCAGCTAGCGGCCTGTGCGAAACAGAAGCTAATGAGGAAACTGCGGTTATAAACACCCGCCTCCTCAGAAAGCTTGGAAGGCCCTGACAAACACACCTGGCCATGGCACCCTGCTCACTCTGAAACACACAGCCAGACTGGCCAAGGGACAGGAAGCATCTGTGCCACCATGGCCTGCCTGAATCCGCTCTCTCCCTCTCCTCCTTGGCACCACAAAAACTGGGAAGAGAACAAAGGCAAAGGCAAGCCCCAGCCTGGGTCCCGGAGAAAACAATAACAAGAGGGGCCAGCGTGACTTCGAGCCGGGAAGGAGAGGTGGGCCCTGGCAGATTTCATCAGGGGCAACACAATAAAGGACTCATTGTGACTGCTTCCTCCCCTTGGGAAATAAAGCTCTGACGGCAAATTGTGGCTAAACCACAAGGGGCTGGAAAGGAAGCCTGGGTCCCGTCCAGGCCCCGCCACAGCTGGCTCTGCGCACTGGGCATGCTGCTTTCCTCCTCGGGGTCTGTTTCCCCATCTGCATCTGGAAAGGCCTTGAACGAGGCTGGTGCTTCTCGAAGCATTGTACAGCCGAGCCCCAGAGTATCTATCTCTCAGAAGCCTCCGTCCTATTTTAACCAAGGCATCTACTCTGTTACAGCTTCATACGCAGGGTTCTACCTAAAGCTTTGCTTGGGGGTGGGAGAGGACTTTTCACTTTTAAAACATGGACTTGGACGTCAATCTCCAAGGTACTTTCTAATCTCAACAGCTTGTGACTTTGTGGTTTTTAGTTAGTTGCTCGTAGGCTTCTCCCACTGTGGGGTCATGAGAAGCTTAGAGGGAGGGTGAGGATGCGTGGAAGAGAAGTCACTGGAGAGACACCAGAGGCCATGTCAAGTGGCCACTGAGAGCCAGGCCTTCCCACAGTCCCCGCACAGGCCCAGAGGAAACCCAGCACACCGGACGGGGACTAAAGGAGGGCCTCTGGAAGGCACTGTGGACACATCTGTAATTCTCGCTATATGTTTTCCTATAAATGACTGAAACCATAAATAATAAAAGTCACCTGTGTGTGCTATAGAGCAGCACTGCAGCAAAAACTACTGTTAGAGAGAAAAGAGGAAACTCAGCGTTAAGGGTGAAAAGAAAGCTTGCAAGTTATCCAGTAGGTTTTTTTTTTTTTTTACTTCTTTGTTCAATTATTAAAAGTTTATCAAATTTCTGTTAAGAGCCAGAACTGTTCGGTTGCTGGGATTGTAGAAAGGAATAAAACACTATTCTTGTCCTCAAGGAGCCTAAAATGTAGTGAAGAAAACAGATTCATAAATAAAGTGGGACGGGAAGCTCAGTTCCAAAGAGCTGAAGGTGCCCAGAAAGGAAAGGCCTAGTTCAGGGGGTGCTGGGTGATGTTAAAGAGCATCTATAAGATGTAGAATTTTTTTTATTTGATCAAAGAAAAAAAAAGGTGAGCCACTAAAAGAAAATAATGAGGACAGGAATGAAGGTTCAAAGCCAGGGCTGGAACGGTGGGGACGATAGGAGGTTGGGAAACGCTCACTTTCCAATGCAGCAGCCCAGGCTCACTGGTGAGCCAGCACCTGGAAAATGGCTTGTGCACAGGAGACATGCTAAGGGTGACATGTGTGTCCTTTTCTAGTATTTCATTAATAATTTTTATACCTATCAGAGTATTCCAAACATAATATATTATATAAGACACACTACTAAATTTACATATTTCCCTTTATCATGCAACCATTAGAAAATTGCAACTTTGATATTTTGTAATTTGTATTATATTTTTATTACCTATGTCAAGCGTTTGCCAACCCCATGGATAGTGACGGTCAGTATAATTCCTATAATCAATGTCCTCCGGCCAAGATACGGCTCCTCAACTTCCTCGCATCCTTCGAAAACACACCTCTGTGAGGCCAACAGTTTCCCACTTACTTGAAGAACTCAACGCTGATGAAGAAGAAGACTGAGCACAGCAGTCACCTTCTCCCCCTGAACAGCAGGTGGCCAGTGGCCGGTCACAGCGTGGGGAACTGCAGCAAGCTCTTGTCTCTCCATACCTTTTCCTCATCTGTGAAAGGGGATAAGACCACTTTCCACCTACGCTTGCATTCAAATTTGCGTTTTCGAGGCTGGAAGGGTGGTACAGTGGTGAAAACATTTACAAGCACCAGGCCCTGAGTTCAATTCCCCAGCATGACATAAAGCTAGGCGTGGTGGCAGCATATACTTGTGATCCCAACACTTGGGAGGCTGAGGCAGCAGGATTGGCCTAAGTCTAAGGCCAGCCTGGGCTACATAGAAAGTTCGAGACCCACCTAGGCTACAGAACAAGACCCTGTCCCAAAAATAAACAAAGAAACAAACAAATTTGTGTTTTCCAACATTTCTCGTTTCTCGTATGTCCCTTGACCTCAAGAGTTAGGCAAGGTCAAAAGTCATTTTTTTCTTTGCTTTCTTTTCCTTCTTTTTTATTTTAGATGAGTAAACCAAAGTGGAAGTTCCCTTACTTCTGAACACAGCTGAGCCTTTGAGCTGGAGCACCTGTGTGAGAGCGCCAGTGCTCTCCCCTTATGCACACTCCTTCTCACTGCACAAACACAACTGAAACGAAGATTTCTTGCTCACACTTTCTATTTAGTTTTTGCTGTCTATATGCCATCTCCCTCATCAGGCTCAGCCCCCAGAGTGCACTATTCACGCCATCGTCATCTCTGTAACCACCACTTCACCTAACATCCTTCACGTGGCAAGAGCCCAGAATGACCTGGTGCAAAGGGCCCAGACTGGGAGGCACAGGACGACCTACATGCCAACTCATTTGAGATACGTCAACAATCCCTGTCTCTGGGGAGAGTGCCCCTCACTTCAGGGCAGGAAGTTCTATCTCTTCCCAGGTGGGCAAAAGGCAGAATACTCACTGACACAGGGGAAGGGCTTCACACTTAACAATTTGTAGCACAACCTCAAGGCAGAGGCAGACCTTCACAGGGTATGTGATGGGTGTTAACACCTCCCTTTCTTGTCATTCGGCTGCTCCTGGCTTGTGTTGCTGATGTTATTAGAGAGGGTGGGCAGGGCCTGAGTTAGTGCCTTTGGTGCCAAGGTCTTTCTATGCAGTGAATGATAAATCTTACACAGGACAGAACTGTACGATATAAAATCCAGAACAATATAAGAAATTTTTTTAAAAAATATTCAAGATCAGATTTAAACAAAACAGGATTTCTTTTCCTAAGTACAATTAGGGACTAAATCTCTCTATCTCAACATTAAACCCAGAGCACCTAGCAAATATATCACTCAATAAATAAATCAATGCTCAATGACTCAGTAGTCATTCTAGAACAAACTAGGTTTGTCCTAGGTTTCTCTAGGAATAAACATTGGCTCAAATGATCCTACCCTAAAGCTTTCGTGAGTAAGGAGAAACCAGTGAAGACACTTCTTAAGTGATTCTTTTTCTATGCCCACGAAGCTGGAGAAAGGTGCATGGAACTGTAACTACTGGTGCCGAAAGACGTAACTTCCACTGGATACCACTACAGAAAGGTAGTCTGGGCACTGCCTGACCTTCGGTTTTCCTGAGGTGAAACTCCAATCAACAATGTCCTGGATTCTACAGCTTACAATATTCATTTATAATCAACAAAACGAAACCTCCTCTGAAAGGCCAGGGACTTACTTTGAGAACCTTCACTGGGGAGAGGGACAGCTGTTAGTTAAAGCCTCTTCCTTCATCTCCACCATCCATGTAAAACTCACATAGGATCCCCCCGCAAGACCCTGCAAGACTAGAAAAGGGCATGAGAATGGTAACTTCTGAAGTCAAGCCTCGGACATCGCACAGCTTGGCCAGAGGAGAAAGTGCTTCAGCACAAAGTTCACTGGCTACCAGGCTGCTGACTGGCTGGCCCATTACAAGCCAGGGTAGGGCCACAGCCACCTCTCTCCAGCTCTGCCTCCCTAAGCTGCCTTTCCTTCTCTCTGTGTCTAGCTGGGCTCCTAACTCTGTCCTCTCCTGTCTCTAGTCATGCTCTCCCTGTTACTCTTTAAAACTCACTATTCTCAGGAAAAGAAAAGAATCCCACTTTCAAGTCCAAAAATTGATTAGGTAGGAGCTTTCATTTTCTTGCCCCAGGAGTTCTCCAAGAGCCACTATTTTTGCTGTCTGGGAGCGATGGGTGTATCATTACCAGTCTTTGATTTATGTAGGCCACTTTCCCCCAAGAGTTGGTCAACAGCTCCATGAATCTCTAATGGGCTCAGTCTATCTTTTCTGGGCTATCATTAACCTTCTGATCCTGATTCAATGACTCATTCAGGATTCTAACTGTCTTGACTAAAAAATGCCTTGTTAAAAAGCCAAGAACTCATCTAAAAATCAAATAACACTCTCAATTTAATTAATTCTTTAAAAATTATTAAATTCTCATTGAGTGCTAGGAATTAGAATAACAGAAAATGGATATATGGAGATGAGAAGCCCAGACCCTTCTCGATGGAAGCCAACAATAACCCAATTCATCGTAAGTACACAGCATGCCTACTACCTCCTACTTACTACATTGCATGTTGGCAAAAAGTTATGCTCTGCAGTACTTCCAAAACATACCCTGTCAGCCTGATGTAAATTTAGGAAAGCAAAATTCAAAGACTTTCCATCTGAACCCATGGGATGTGTGACTGTTCGAGTGATTATGTCTACTTGAGGCAATCAGGAGCCACACCTGGATTAGGGTTTGGGAACCACGCCTAGATTGGCAATTGAGGACCAGCCTGGATTAGAGTGAGAGTGATTTGTGGGCCAGGAAATGAGGGAAGAGCTCCCACCAGATGTGGGAGGCCCAGATGGAACTCAAACCATATAAATGGAAGGAAGAAGAGAGATTGTTCGAGCTTCTTCTAGGAGAGCTCTCGCCTTTGTAATTGTCTACAAACGCCGACCTGCTACCTACTGCAGATCTTCATCACAGATTCGTTCCAGTCTTGACTTGTGCCTGTCTGCCCATTGCTGATCTTTAGTCTTGAGTCTTCGCCACTGTTCTTCGAACAACCGAGATCCGCAGCAGACTCACCGGCTGTCCTGCAGTCCCGGACGGGAGATCTACTTCGTGGCTGAGCAGCCATCGGACCCTCCAGCTCTCGCACGTGCGGCCGCCGTCTTGGACTATCCATATCCTCGGATTTGTAAGCTTTCCGCATAGATCCTTTTTGTTATGATCTCTGTAAATTCTGCCTTTTGAAAGAACCCAAACTAATACAAGATGTCAGCTCCTACATACGTTGGGACCCTGTATCCTTTGCACATCTTTTCCCAGGAGCTGGCTGTTTAATAAGAACGCTAGAGTAGGTCACTAGAAGCCCAGAATAAAGGGCTAAACGGATCTCCTGAACTCTGGAAGGCGTCATCCTACCTATGGTACAAAACCCATGTTTTTACAGTCAACTTCCTCAGTTCTTTATGTAAGTAAAAGAGAAAAACAATCCACAGATATGAAGGTAGACACTGCCCTCACGTAGGCACTGAGAAAAGACTGTGGACTCTCTTGCTGAAAACTTACCTTACGCTGGAGCTAGGTTCCATCCAGACAGTGGATACTGGTAAAATACAGTCTCACTTTCTGAAACTCCACCATTTGTGCCTCTAGGCTGAAAAAGCACCAGTATTGTGACAAACTCAAGTACAGACTTCGCACTAAATACTTACCTGACTAAGTATTCCCTAAGACATGGGGCTCCTGCCTTCCAACTGAGCTTTCTGTAAAAAAATGCCTTTGTTTAGATAAAAGCTAGATGATTCGTTGCAATGAAAAATGAGAAACCGTTTCTGGGTGGTAAGACATTCCTCAAAACAGTAAGTAGGAATAAGCTTCTTGGGCATATTGCAGAGGAGAGATCACAGGTTACCACAGAGGAGATGAGGTGAGCAGAAAGTCATCACACTAGCTTAGAGCCTCATGAACGATCTCCGCCACATCCATCTGCCTAGGATGGGCCTTTACCTCACATTACGATCATGCCCATCTTATGCAGCTGTGGTGAAGGTGGGCAGGAGGGGATGCTCACAGAGAACTAGTAGTTTTCTAATTTAGATTTCTTCCTCTTTTGACCTTATGAAAAATTTCAAACATCAAGTAAAGTTGAGTTAACAGTTAATTTTACAGAAAACCTATCACCTGTATTCTATCATTAATATTACAACATGCTACAAAAATTAGCTCAAAATGGAACAAAGACTAAAGGATAAAACTATGAGACTTTGAGAACGAAATTAAGGGAAAATCACTATGACTGTGGATTCGGAAAAGGTTTCTTGTATATACCAAACCACAATAACTGAAGAAAGAATATACTGTGACTTCATTAAGAATGAAAACTCCCATGTATCAAAGGGTACTATCAAGAAAATAAAGAGAGGGCTGGTAGTACAGCTCAGTGGTTAGAGTGCTTTCCTAGCGAGAGCACATCCGTGGGTTCAATCCCCCAGCACCACATAAACCGGGCATGATGGCACCTGCCTGTAATCCCACTCAACACTCAGGAGGACTGCCATGAATTCAAGGCCAGCCTGGGCTACACATTGAGTTCAGGACCAACCTGGACTACAGAGTGAGACCTAGTCCAAGAAAGAAAGACAGACAAAGACAGGGAGGAAGGGAGGAAGGAAGAAAGAAAAGAAAGAAGGAAGAAAGAAGAAAGGAAGGGAAACGATAGAAAATAAAAAGAGCAGGGCGTGACGGCCCATCTCTCAGGGGGATGAAGAAGGAGGCTCAAACGTCCAAGGGCAGCCTGAGCTATGTAGCAAAACTCTGTGTGGAAAAAATAAACAATAAAAAGAATAAAAAGATAATCCACAGAATCGAAGAAAGTATTTACAAATTACATAATTAGGGCCTAGTAATCAAAATACAAAGAATTTATGCAGCATATAATAAAAAGACAGCCCAACTAAAAAATGGGTACAGAGCCTGAATAGACATTTCCTTTAAAAGCCTATCAAACATCCAATGAGGACTTGAAAAGTTGCTCAACTTTATGCGTCACTAGGTGAATGTGAATCAAATCATGATGAGATATTACTTCACACCCACTAAGATGTCTACACTAATGACAGCAAGAAAGACGGACAACACAGGTATATATGTACACTCATGTTTATAGTTGCACCTTTAACAACAGCTATAATGTGGAAGACAACGAAAGATCCAACAGCAGACCAATGGAAACAAAAATTATAGTACACGTACACAATGGAGTACCACTCTTCCATAAAGACCAACACATGAAAGAATCCTGAAAACACTGTAAGTGTAAGAAATAAGGCATAAGAGTATATTGTGTGATTTCATTTACATGAAATACTCAGAAAAATCAAACCCATTTGTTATGGTTTGGATCTAGAAAGTCCCCCAAAAGTCTTGTGTATTTGAATGTTGTGAAATTCCTATGGAACCGCGTGTTATTAAGAGGTGGTTGTGGGGGGTGGATTCCAAGTATAAAGTGGAATAAGGGTGTCTTAGTTACTTTCTTGTTGTTGGGACAAAATATCCGATATCCACAACTTAAGAGAGAAGAGATTTATTTAGCTCAGAGTTTCAGAAGGCCTCACACGGTCCATTCATAGGCAGCCAGCGATAGTGGAAGCACATGGCAGAGGCAGGAGAGCCGCTTACCACACTGCAGACAGAAACCAAGTGAAACAGGAGATGAGTGAAAAGAGGAGGTTCAGGCAAGGCCTGAGCTTTCCCAGGAAGAAGCTCTAACAACGTTTCTTCTTCCTTTTTTTACTTAGCTCAAGCTGCCAGTGGAGTCTCCCATCGGGAGTAGGTGTCTCTCCTCTCCCTCACTTCCTGACTCACAGGTCAGTAACACATTGCCTGGTAGCTCTGCCCTGGGCAACCTTCAATCCCAACAGGTTGATATAATCCCTCCAGAGCAAGCCTCCAGCACCTGCCCTTCCAGCCAGTCCACCTCCCAATAGCACACAGTTTCACAGTTACCCCACTACATCCAAATACATAAGGCTTTGGGGGATATTCCAGATCCAAACTACAGCAAGTGGTGTGTCACAGATTACAGGTGCACGGCACATTACTGGGCATGTGACCTGGAAGAAGGAGATCACCCAGGGCTTAACCCAGAAGGGGTGAACACTAAGTTTTGAGCTGGAAGCGGCTGTGACCTGGAAGGATGTCTGCTAGCTCCACCCTTCCTCCCTCCCTCAGCTTCCTATTTGTCATGAAGTGAAATCTTTTTCTTCCGGCAACACCTCCACTATGTGTTTCCAGCCGCCCATGAACGGACTGAGACCTTCTGAAACTGTGAGCTAAAATAAATCTTGCATCGCTTAAGTTGTGGATATTGATATTTTGCCCCAGGAACAAAAAAGTAACCAAAACCCAACTAAAACAGAAAGCAGATTAGAGGTTGTCAGGGTTGGGGAAGGGGGAAATGGAGAGTAAATTCTTAATGGGTAAAAGGGCATCTGCCTAGGGTGATGGGAATGTGCGGAATCAGATACCGGTGATGGCTGCACAACCCCATGAATGTGCCAAATGTCACTAAACTGTACCCTCTAAAATGGTTAAAACTCCTTTAGGAATTTTGTGCTATGTAGACTGCAATACCTCTGTTTTTAAAATAGGAAGAAGTAAACATAGCCTGTCTTCCTGAAGGACAATTTTTCTCAAGGTCTTTTTTCTTTTTGTGTAAAACATTTTCACATTGAACAATTACAAATATTATAGAGCAGAATTTAAAATCCAAAGCATAACGCTTTAAAATACTTGAAATTACAGGCAGCAGCTACTGGTTACAAACGTACAGAGTACGTTGTATGAAGACAGCAATGAACAGAGCCAAGACGCCGATCTGGGCCACAGCCACTCCTGGTGAGTGGAACAGAGAGGGGTCACCTTTAGACTGCAACAGAGAGATTAAGGTCTGTGCCCCTTGAGCTCAGACGCTGCACCAAGCCCTGCCACAGGGAAGAACAGACATGCCACACTTCCCTGGCTGTTCTTCTGTTCGTTGAAAGCCCAACTCAAGTTTCCTTGGTCTGCAAAGCCTGCCCCAGGCACGACAGCCCCTGCTGGGCATTCCCCTCGGGACTGCCGTGCAGCTTACTGTTCGCAGTACAGGCACGGGCCAACTACTAACTTACCTCGCGAGTGAGCCACAGGCCTTTATGCTGAGCTACGGCGCTCATCCCCTTCTCACTTTTTATTTTGAGACGGGGGCCTTGCTAAGTTGCCCAAGCTGACTCCGCTCCTAAGGCGTTTGTTTCTCAAGAAGTACACTGCAAGCTATCTAGCAAGACAGTGTGGGCAGGGCGTAAAGAGCCACTGCTTGCTGCTGAGGAAAACAGGCTCCTGTTTTTCTTTTCTTTTCTGACGTTCACTAGTAGTGAGCTGTGGCCCTGGTTGGACACTTTCTCCTCTTCTGACTTTAAAGCCCTCATCTGCAGAACACATAGTAATTACATGCTTACTGGTTTTCTGATTCCACATAACTAGCATAAACATTTCAAACAAAAAAGGAGAAAGTAAAAATACTTTTCAATCTCCCATTCCAAAAGCAAACTCCGATTAGTCTGATGAACAGAATATAACACAATGAATGCTCATGCTTTGATTTATGTCACCTTCATAGTCCTGAAAATGGGTGCTGTTATCTTCACTTTAGAGACAACAAGTGCAGAGAGATTAAGTATCTTGCCTGAGATAACATAAGCCAGAACCAGGAGGTACAGTGCAGCTTCTCCCACTGTGATGCCTGCGGTGCCTGTGTCTTCTGCACCGCTTTATGTGCCTCCCCATACTCCGAGGTGCCAGCCGTGTTCCTTTCCTGAGTCCAGCCAATTTCAGCTTCTTATAAAACACCCCCCTAAAATACTCCCTTACGTGATTTCTGATAATGCTACTTTCTGGTAAGAGAAAGCAAGACTGAAAAATCTTCAATGTATAAAGAATAGGTATTTGGGGATGGAAGTACAAGCTGTCCACCTCTGAACCTCCTGCAAATCTCCCTTAACCTTTACAACCACATTTTTTTTTTTTTGATTAGACATCAGGAGCAGGAATTTGAGTCTGCCACATATAATCCCTGTTCCCCAAACTTTCTCTTTCCTCCTTTTTTAAATAGATGGCCAGCAAAAGTTGTGAGGAAATTGGCTGTAAAATAACTATATTTCATGACAACGAACCAATCAAAAAACTTAACAACGAAGGATGCAGAGCCCTCCCTGGAAGAGCCATCATTACATGAAGACAACAGCAGGTGCTGAGTTATTTCACACTAGACTCTGATGACTTAATAACTGCTTTTAGTCCTGACAAGAAAGCAGACTTAAGAGGCTTTTACTTAAAAAGAAGTCTGTATTCAAAAAGAATGGGACTGGAGCTGGAAGAGGTGTCTTGTGATCACGTTTAAACAAAAACCAAAAACCTGGTGTGTGTATATATATATATATATATATATATATATATATATAGAGAGAGAGAGAGAGAGAGAGAGAGAGAGAGAGAGAGAGAGTGTCACGGCCCTCTCCCATCTATCTTGAAATTGAAATTCCGTACTGAAGACATGACCACCTTCAGGAGAAAAAAAAAAGGGGGGGGGGGCTTGGGCTGAGGGCATTGCTCAGTGATTAGAGCACTCGCCTAGAAAGCTTGACACCCTACACTGGATCCCTCAGCACCACCATAGTGGCACACACCTGTAATCCAAGCACTCAAGAGGCTGAGGCAGGACTGTCATGAGTTCAAGGTCAGCATGGGCTCTACAGTGAGTCCAGGACCAGCCTGCACAACAGATTGAGACTTCGTCTCAAAAAAGAAAAGGGCTAAATACTTATACCTCATAGTATCTAGATGGTTTTCTCAGTTTGTTAGAACTACATTATAGAAAAAAAAAAGCGCAGAAGTAAGGAACAGGATATCTAGATTATTTTTGTCCAAGCTCTGCCACTAGTACACTGACTCTGGCGGGTCCCTCCAGTCCTCAAGGGCCTCAGTCTCTCCATTTGCTATAAAGTAGTTCAACCACATGACTGATGACTGAAGCTGCTTCTACTAACAATACACTCATGTTCCCTAAGAACTGGTCTGCGCTTCTCAGATTGGCTAAATGAGCCTTTCCCAAAACGCATTCTATGACTTATTGGATGTTCTATGATAGGACCTCTCTAGTCAAAATATTTTTAGAAATGCTGAATAAAATCCATTCTACAATGAAAGGCCAGAGATGATGAATAAATAATCCTGTTGCAGCATTTTACATGGTGATCTGGAATCCAGCATCATATTCCAGAAGCTCTTCATGAATCATATCAGATGGAAATGACCCGTCTGGATGACCATTAGCAACTATACTAAGCACAGAATTGCATTACCGGCCCGACTGCAGTGACATCATCACTCTGGCAGGCTCCGATGGGATGTCTCCTAATTCATTTTCCAGCAGATGTCAATGAGGGCTGAGCAAACATCGTTATACCCCAGCACCACCACCCATTACGCAAAACTAAAGCTTAATAAGCTACTTGAGCAGGAAGGAAAACATGAGCATTGACCAATCCCAGGGGAACAGAATTGCAATTTGAATGAAATACCTGTCTTAGAAGCCACTGCTACTGCTGGTATCCGTCTGGATGCTAGGAGGAAACAGGTGATCTCCTATGCCTGATCTGAAGTATTTCCTTTAGTGAGAATACATCTACAGCATACACAGAATTAAGATGCATAAGACACATGGTTATAAGACATAAGGTGTTTGAACAGTTGGAAAGTATATGAAATAGTAGTAGAAGGCACCAAAGATTGCTTAATCCAACTTGCTCTCCCACTAAAATGCGCACACACATCCGCACTAGTTAGTACGGGGCCAAGATCCGAATCCAGCTCTCATCTCCTGTTCTGGGCTCCTCTTTTTATGCCAGGAAAAAAGTCTAGAAGGCATTTTTGTGAATGAACAGGTTGTAAAATTTCACTTTTAACACAACTAAAAAGAAAAAACCTATAAGATCCTACCTTTATAATGTCAAATAAATTGTAAACAGAATTATATGTTATCTTTAAGTATATATACTGTATAATAATCAATAGTGTCCACTGCTCTGGATTATATGATTATTCATTTTTCACCTAAATGCTATTAATAAAACTGTACTGTAAATGATATACAATGCTAGATACTAGAGATTTACATCGCTCCTATTGTAATCCTCATACATAATTCCCAGCCCATTAATTTACAGTCACTGGAAATGTAAATATCGGTATTTCCTAAGTGAAATACAGTGCCAGCATTAACCTGCCCTCAAGTCGCTGAAGATCTAGCAAATGGGGTAAAACAAAATGCACACGAAGTAAGGAATACTTTAAAATGGCTCCAGATTTCCCACCCTAATCCCAGGACTATTGTCATCAATTATTTTTTAGACAAAGTCTTGCTCTGTAGTCTAGGTTGGTCCTCAATTCACTCTGGACCCTCAGATGGCCTCAAACTCATGGTGATCCTCTTGACTCAGCCTCCTGACCTAGGATTACAGGCATGCGCCACCATGCCAGCCTATCTGGTGCTGGAGAATTGAACCCAGGACCTTGCACTTGCTAGGCAAGTGCTTTAATCACTGAGCTGTACCCCCAGACTCCAGGTTTACATAATATGATTGATTTTCTATCCAGGAACAGGTTATTGTGTGCCACAGTTGGCTTTAGATAGGGAAATTATCCAGGTGGGCCTAACACGGCCACACAAGCTGTTTAAAAGCAGATGTTTCCACCTGCTGGGAGCAGAAGAGGAAGTCTGAGAGCTGAGGCATCCAAAGACTCGATGTGCCCTTGGGAGCCGAATGGTGAGCAGGCACAAGTCAAGAATGGCAGGCAGCCTGGAAGCGGTCCAAGCGACTCCAGGCTGACAGTTACCAAGAAAAGAGGGCTGTGACCTGTAGAAGCCAAAAGAAACTGAAATCTGCCAACAACAAGAACAACCCAGATGGTACCGAGTTCAACCTTATGAGATCTAAGCAAAAGCCCACCCACTAATCCATAGGACTGTGACCTACTAAGCAGTACGTAACAGTAACAGAAAATGGCCGCAACAAACTACTTAAAGGGTCAGAATCTCAGAAATAGACTGATTATGCTGGGGGTACTAAGGTGGCAACGTAGCTCTGAGTTAACATGTGACCTCCCTTCAAGCCAGCTAGAAAAATGTACCCTATCACATAAAAGAATCCATGTGTTCTCCTGAAATCTTGAATTATTTTCTATATGAATTCTGCAGCTAAAGGTCTTTCTTGATTACTTTCTTTGTTGCTGGGTCACAGTACTGGATACCCACAACTTAAAAGAGTAAAGATTTATTTTTGCTCACAGTGTAAGGAGGTCTCACTCCATTTATGAAAGGCTAGCAACGGCAGGCAAAGTTGGAAGGATAACAGATGCTCAAAGGATCAGAAAAGGAAGAAATCGAGGCTTGGGAAGCACTAGGGTGAGACTATATAGCCTTCTGGGCCACACCCTGAATGACTGGCCACACACCCAGTAATCTATCCTTCCTGACCAGACTCCACCTCCTCACGGCATATGAAATTCACAGATAATGAACACAAGGCTTTGAAATATCACTGCAGATCTGAACCATAAGAAGGTGTTGGAGAACATCACAGACTGTTTCACTCCACGTCTGTGTGGTTTCCCTTCTTCACAAAGCACCAGAGTTGCTGCAGAGCACGGCTGTCTTCTGATGCTAGGTTTTCTGTCCTTTGCTTTTCTGGGGCCTACAGGACAAATGCTCCTAGAAGGTGTGGATCTTCTCTTTTTTCTCTTTCCCTTTTTTTCTATCACTTGAACATTTACTGATGTCCACCACATTCCAAATTGTGCACAGATTAAAGACTACCGTGACTCAGAGAAGGTACAGGCTACTTCTGGCTAGATGGGGGTGAGGTATATTTAGGACGACCAGAAATTACTTCACCAGGCTTTTGGGTATGCAGAGATGTCTAAGTTCAGGGTCACTACCACTGAAGGAAGGATTCTACCTCATAATTCCAAAATTGCCATTCCTCTTACTCTAGTGGCTGAATGCAGAAGTCTTTGTCTCACATTGCAGCCACTGCATGAGCTGGCATTCTCTTAATTTAGACTTGATGAGCAGCTGAAATCAGACTGCTTGTACAACTCAATTACACTGTCAAAGATGCAAGCAGTTCCCTCTCAGTTCACGGCAGGGTCTGCAAATGGAACAAAAGGATGTTTCAAAGGGATGATGAGGGATTCAGAAACAGTGATTACATTATTGTGCTCAGCGCTGGTAACGCTCCAAACTAAGAAGGAGTTTAAAAAGGAGAATTGAGTTAAGCTTATTTATTCCATCACCATCTCTTCCTTCTTATTTAAGTTTTGTTTTGTTTTTAAAAAAAATGTTTCACATCTACTTAAAAAGAATGTATATTCTCTAATTGCTGGGTTCAGGTTCTGTACATATACCCAACAGATCCCACATTGCCCTGTTCAAATGTTCTACATCTTTACTAATTTTTTGTTGATTATCAACTTTAAAAGCTGTATTAAAATCTCTTAGCAAATATGTTACATTCATAATACAGTCTTCTCAGTTTTGCTTTATATGTTTTGAGGCTGTTTTAGAATTATCAAATCTTCTGAGTTAGACTTTTCTCCTTAAAATATACTGTTTCTGCTATCATTATAGCTACCTTAGCATTCTTTTACTTTCTAAGCTGTATTCTATCTTTTGGACCTTTTTGAAATTGAGACATAATTCACATACTGTAAAATCCACTATTAAAATGTATACTTCACTGATTTTTTAGCATATTTGCAAAATTTGTACAATCATCATCATTATTTAATTCCAGAACATTTTAACTATCCCACATGAAATCCACATATTCTTTAGTGGTCACAGCCCATTTCATTCTCACCAAGCTCTTGACAACCGCTAATCTACTTTCTTTCTCCGTGGCTCTGCACATTTTGGATATTTGCATTAACATGGTCATTTAATGTGTGGCTTTTGTGCTGATTTCTTTCATTTGGCCTAATGTTTTAGAAATGTATACATATTAACATGTTATTAGTAATTCATTCCATTTTGTTATTGAATAATAATATTCCATTATATGAATATACCACATTTTACTTATATATTCATCAGTTAATGGACTTTTGGGTTTGTTCCACTTAGAATTAGTATGAATAATGCTGCTGTAAAATTTTTTCATGTGTTAAGTTTTTTCTGTGAATATATAATACATCTTCAGTTCAATCAAGCAGGGGAATTTCTAGGTAACATAGTAAAAGTTTGATCTTCTAAGGAAATAGCTAATAGTTTTCCAAACTGGCAGGCCCCAACATTTTACATTCCCTAGAATAGTGTATGAGGGTTCTCATTTCTCCGCTTCCTTACCAACACTGGTTATTATGCATCTTTTTGGTTATAATAATCCTAGGAGGTGTAAAACCACCCCCTTATGGCTCCGATTTGCATCTTCCTGATAATGGGTGATGACGAGCATCTTTTGATCTACATATTTGTTAGCTTTATGTAAATATTCCTTAGGAAAATGTCTACTTAAATCTTTTGGCTATTTTTTTCATTGGATTTTTGTTATCACTGAGTTCTAAGAGTTCTTTATTCTGTGTGCTGTTTACATGCATCAAACATATAATCTGCAAGTGTTTCTTTCATTATGCATGCTCTTTTTTACTTTACTGATAAATGTTTATTGAGGAAAAGATTTTGAATCCTAGTTCAACATAATTTTTCTGTTTTCTTTTATTTCATGTGCTTTGGCATTATATTTAGGAAAACACTGTGTAATACATGGTCATTAACGCCTAGAGTTTCTTCTAGGTGTTTCGTTGTTTTAGCTCTTACACTTACTATATAATCTATTTTGAGTTAGTTTTGCATATACTGTGAGGTAGGGTTCTAATCTCAGCTTTTTCTGTATGTGGATATTCAGTTGCTGCAGCATCGTTTACTGAAAAGACTTGTTTCCCCACTAAATCATCTTGGCACTTTGGTCAAGTATCAACTTATCACAAACGTATAGGCTTACTTCTGAATTTTCAATTCTATTTCCTTGATTTATATGTCTAGACATATGCGAATACCACACTGTTTTGATTACAGCAGCTTTTATAAAAAAGCTTTGTAGTAACCCGTGAAATCAGGAAGCATGAGCCAATTGTTCTTTTTCAGATTGTGATGGCTATTTTGGGCATCATGGATTTCCATATGATTTTAAAATCAGCTTATCAATTTCTGTAATAAAAACTGCATGGATTGCATCAAGTCTACATCAAATTTGGAGAGAGATGACATTCATGTCTTCCAGCTCATTTATTCCTATTTATTTAAATCTTTTTTCAACAATGTAATTTTCATTGTGTAAGTCTTGTATTTCTTGTTATATTTATTCATGTGTATTTGAGCCTTCTGATGTTCAAATGGAATTGTTCTTCAAATTTTATTTTTACATTACTCATTGTTAGCATAAATGAATTTTACCATTTCCAACCTTGTGTTAATCAGATTTCTGCTACTTTGACAAAATACCAGAGATAATCAGCTTGAAAGCGAGGCCGACTCTGGCTTAAAGCTTCAATGGTTTCAGCCGATAGATGCTTGGCTCGGTTACTTTGGGCCTGAGGTAGCACAGTACATTATGGAGATAGGAAGCCTGTTGACCTCATGGTAGGCAGAAAGCTGAGAGAGACAGAACTTTTCAGGCTTCCAATATTCCCTTCAAGGGTATCCCCTCAATGACATAATTTCCTTCCGCTAGGTTCCACTTCTTAAAAGTAGAACTTTTAAGTTCTACTATCTCCCAATAATGCCACAAGCCAGAAACCAAGTCTTCAAGATATGAGTCCTCAAAGGCTATACAAGACCCAAACTGTAGCAAATCTGCCTTTTATTTCATTTTCTTATATAATAGTGCTGGCTAGTTCTCCAGAAAAGTACTGAATGGAAGTGGTGGGAACAGATCTTATTCTTAGGGGAAAAAAAAATCTTTAAGTCTTTCACCATTAGCATGATAGCAGCTGTGCGTTTTTCGCACATGCCCTTTATCAAGCTGAAGAAGTTGCCTCTGATTCCCAAGTTGCTGGCTGCTTTTATCATGAAAGGGTGTTGAATTTTCTCAGATAGTTTTAAACAGCATCTACTAAAATGATCATGTAGGTTTTGTTTGTTCTACCAATACGGTGTATTAAATTCACTGATCTTTGTAAGTTAAACTGACTTTAAATTCTTAGGATAAATCTCATTTGGCTCAGGAATGACAATCCCAATGCTCAATTAAAGTTGATATTATTTTGTTGAGAATTTTTATGTTTATGTTCATAAGGGATATCAGCCTGTAGTTTTCATCTAATTAATTTTCTGGTTCAGGGAAACAGCAATCTCAAAGAATGAATCAAAAAATGTTCCTTCTTCCAGTTTTTGGAAGTTTGTGCAAGACTGATGTTAATTCTGCTTTAAACGGTCCAGTAAAAAATCACCAGTGAAGCCATGTGGTCTTGGGATTTTCTTTATTGGTCTCTAAATGAGATCTAATTCAATTTCTTTAATTATATAGATTTATTCAGATTTTCTCATCTTTTTTATTCTACTAAGGTCAATAGTAATGTTCCCTTTTGTATCAGTAATTTTAGTAATTTTAAGTCTATTTTTTTCTTGGTTAGTAGATCCAAAAACTTATCAAATTTTATTGGTCTTTTTAAATAACAAATTTTGATTTTATAAGTTTTATTATTTTTCTATTCTCTGTATTGGTTCTTTCCATTATAAATCCCTATTTTGCTTTGGATATAGATTTCTCTTTTATAGCTTTGTTTTTTCAATGCTGATGATTAAGTCCAGAACCTTATACATGCTAAGTAAGTGCTCTACCATTGAGCTACCATTCTATCTTTTTAACTAGTTTTTAAGGTGAAAGGTTAGTTTTTTACATCCTTCTTCATTTTCAAAGAAGTCATATATCACAATGAATTTCTCCATAAGTACTGCTTTCACTCCATTTCATAAATTTTAGTATGTTGTAGTTTTTTAACTTCAAAGTATTTTCTAACATTTGCCATTGAGTTCTACATGAAAATGTCCCGATGTGCATATATCTGTGAATTTCTCAAGTTTTCTTCTGTTACTGATTTCTAACTTCATTCCATTGTAGCTGGGGAATACACTTTGCATTGCTTCAATCCTTTAATTTTATTGTTTGTTTGAGACAGAGTCTCACTCTGTAGTGCAGGCTGGTTTTGAACTCATTATGTACCCCAGACTGGCCTTGGACTCAGGACAATCCACCTGCCTCAGCCTCCTGAGTGCTGGGATTACAGGCGTGCAATCCATGTCCAGTTTACGTGATACTGGGGAATTGAACTTGGGTACCTAATGCTTGTGTAGTGCTTGCTAGGCAAGTGCTGTAATCTCTGAGCTATTCCTCCAGCCTCAAACCTTCAATTTTATTAAGACTTGCTTTATGTAGTATCTTGACAAGTGTTACACATGTATTTGAGAAGAAAGGCATTCTACTATTGCTGAATAATCTATAGATGTACTAGGTTGGGTTGGCTTCTGATGCTGTTGGAGTCCTCTATTTTCTTGTTGATCTTCTAAATGAGATATGTCCACTGCACAGCCCACAGCCCTTCAAGTGGACAGCCAGGAACACAGTGCACAGATTACAGTCTGAACACTGTGTGATTTTTTAGCAATACTTTCATGACTCAATTGTCCAGTCCTCAAGCGCACACTGTACAGGTGACAATGAAACACTATTATTGTTCTTACTGCCTGTCCTTTTGAGACCTTGCCCAAGAGATAACTTGCTCATTTCAATATCCTAAAGCATTTCCAATATACTTTCTTCTAGTAGTTTCATGGTTTCAAGCCTTAGTAAAAAGTCTTTAAATCACTTTGAGGGTTTTTTTGTTTCTGTAGCTGATGAGAGAGAGTGGCCTAATTTCATTTTCCACATATAGACACACAATATTCCCAGCCTTATTTACTGAAAACACTGTCCTGTACGTCACTGCATGTTCTTAGAGTCTTATCAAAAGTTAGTTGGTCACTTTGGTTAGCTAGACATTTTGACAATATCGATTCTTCTAATCCATGAACACAGGATGCTTTTCAAGTACGCATGCATGAAAGCATGGTGGATCATCCTCTTCCAATTCTTTTATCTATATTTTATAGTTTTGCTGTAGATATTTTTCAGCTATTTGGTCAAATTTATTCTTAGTTGGGTTTTTGGAGGTAGAGTGTGAGGGTACCTATTGCAAATGTGATTGCTTTCTTGATTTCTATTTCAGATAAATAGAAGCTGGGCATGGTGGTGCATACCTGTAATCCCAGCACTCAGGAGAAATGGTTTAATCTTAAATATGGGTGGGGGCTAGAAGCTCAGCAGTTAAAGTGCTTGCCTAGCAAGCTCAAGGTCCTGAGTCCCTGAGTTCTTTTCCCCAGCACCACATAAACTGGGTGTGATGGTGTGCACCTGTAATCCCAGCACTCAGGAGCCTGAGGCAGGAGGACTGCCATGAATTCAAGGCTAGCTTGGGCTACATAGTGAGTTCAGGACCAGGCTAGACTACAGAGCAAGATCCCATCTCAAAAAAAAAAAAAAAAAGATATACATTTGCCTGACCACACCATTTTCCCCCCTCCTTAACTTTTCTGATGCTAAGTGGACCTAGTATTTCCTACCTTTACGCTGTTGAGGAGTTTTAATAAACCATACAGGTACAGAGCACAACACCCGGCAACAGGTATGAGTTCAATCGATGTTATTAATGGCCCTTACACTCTCTTTCCTTCTCTATGTGGCTTCCAGGGCAACCCAGAAACAGTGGTGTCACAGGGATGAGCAAGAAGTGCACCTTGCCATCAAGAAGCAAATAATCTATTTAGGGAACAAAAGTGAACAACATGAAATAATGATATAATAATGTATACATTAAATTACAGGATAGACTCTTAGAATTTAAAAGGAGACCAGGCAGTTAAGGGATGAGCAAGGAGCAAGGATTTTGAAAAGGACCAATTAAACAATTAAGATGTTAACAAAGCAGCAGTCCACTCAGAAAACAAGGACACACTTGTGAGAAGGAAAATAACAAGCTCAAAGTCGAAGATAAGAGCACGCTGAATTCAGCAAAGGGGCTTATTTTTCCCACATCAAAGTATTTTTACAACTAGGTTTCCTCGTTACAGCAGAAGTTCCCAATGGAACAAAGGAAAAACTGAGCCCATCATTAAGGCCAAATATACTTCAGTGGTGGCAGAGCCATCGTTAAACTGTCTACCCGCCTCTCCAACGGAGGAGACCAGGCCCCAGACTCTGACTCACTTGAGACAAAAATAACCCAGATGTTGAGGTATCCTTTGATAATATCACACTTGTCAAAATGGGTCTGTCTGATGACATTAATCACCTTTTCTTAGCCTCTGCCTCAGTGCAGCTAACACTGATAAATGTCACCATTCCTTCACTCACTTTTCTTTCATTAAAAGCCCATGGAGACCACCAATACCAAAAAGTCCAGGAATGCTGGGGATTCGATGAAGGTTTTATTCTCAGGACCTTGTTCCATCAATCAGTTTGGCTTTGAGTCAAAGAACTGTACGTAATACAGTTTGCCCCATCATTTAGTAGAGATTCTGGACACCATTAAAATACTAGCATTAGAAAGAAAAACTTTGAGATTGATACTACTTTACTAATGAGGACACAGAAGCCAGACAAAGAGTAATAATTTCAAGGCCTCAGGGACCCTGTGAGAGAAGAAAACTCATTAGGACCGATGGTAGGGCGCCTGCCTCGGATGCCTGAGATCCTGCGTTCCATCCCAGCACTGGGGAAAACAAAACCAGATAGTGAGGAACGTATACACGGTGAAGGAGTCAACATATTTTTCCCATTATTTCCTTATAGGTGAGGGAGCATGTTCGAGTACGAATTCCAAAAGGCCTCTAGAAGTCCCAAAGATATTGCCAATAGAGGAAAACATACTTTTTTTAAAAAAAGAATTTTCTTTGGAAAAACTTACTAATCTATTAATAATTTGATTGCCTATTATGAACCTCCCTCTTGTGAGAGATAATACCTATTCTGTACAATTATTTTGTGTGTGAGCCAAGCAGATCTAAACTCAAATTCAGAAGCTTTTATTACATTTAATGTTCCCTTTGTGATAAGACTTGAAACAACTGTACATAGGCTGCTGCCTTACATTTACTTGAAGGTCAGACCCTCTGAACAGCCTGTAGAGACACTGGGTAAGGGGCTAGAGAGGCTTTGCCACTTCTATGTTCTCACTAAACCTGTGGCTTAACTAATTTGATAAATAAATAATGCCCATATTACCCCCATCAGATGTGTAAAGTGTACTTTATTCCGATCTATAGGTTATATTCTAAGTTTGTTTCCTTTGCTATATAGAAGCATTTTTGCTGCCACCCCATTGACCTACTTCTGCTTTTCTTGCCTGAACTCTGGGATTCTATTCAAAAAATCATTGCCCAGTCCAGGGTCATGTAGGTTTCCTAACATTCTCTTCAAATAGTTTCGCATCTCAGGCCTCACATTTACATCTTAATTCCACTTTGGCTGATTTGTGTATGTGGTGTGAGCTCAAGCTCCCATTTCACTATCCGTACGTGGACACGCAGCTCTCCCAACACTACTGAAGAGACTGTCCCTGCCCGTGGTTTGTTCCTGGCACTAATGGTGAAAATCAAATGACCTTAAATGTGTGGATTTCTTTCTGGGCTTTCACTCTGATTCCATTGGCCTGTGCATCTGTTTTTATGCCAGCATGTTACAGTTTAGATTTGAAACGTCCCCCAAAGGCCTCGTGCATCTGGACATTGTGGGTTATCCATGGGCCTCATGTGTTGTTAGGAGGTGAGGCCTGGTCAGGAGACATGGATGACCGAGGGGGTGGTAAATTACTCACAGGGTGGCCTGCACGGTTACACTATTTATTTGTTATTTTGATTTGGCTTGATCATTGAGACAGCATCTTGCTCTACAGTCTAGGCTAGCCTAGAACTCAAAACAATCCTCCTGCTTCAGCCCCAAGTTTTGGGATTACAGGCATATCCCACCATGCCCAGCCTATGTGGTGCTGGAAAATCAACCCCAGAGCCCTGGGCTTGCTAGGCAATTCCACTAACTGCTGAGCTACACCCCGGCCCAAGAGGCGATACTCTTGTCTTGACTTCTCCCCAGGCCCTGATTCAACAGTAGGCACCCTTGTTTTTATTCTTGATTTTAGAAGTGAAGCTTTTAAGCTTTTACATTGGACAATGTTAGCTATGACCTGTCACATATAGCCTTCATTCTGTTAAGGTATATTCCTCCTATACATTATTGAGGGATTTTTAAAATCATGAAATAATGTTCAATTTTGCCAACTGCTTTTCTTTCATCTCCTGAGATGACCATGTGGTACTTCTACCCTTCATTTTGTTAACAAGGTGTATCACATTTACTTACTTGCATAGAAGGAAACTTTTTATGCCACTTGAACATGATGAAAGATGAATCTAATTTGCTATTTTGTTGAAAATTTCTGCATCTGCATCATTTTTTTAAATTACTTTGTCTAACTTTGGATCTGGGTAGTGCTGGCCTCTCAAAATTTGGAGTATTTATTTCGCTTGAATCTTTGGAAGAGAATTAAAAGGATTTATAGAATTCAGCAATGATACTTTCGGGTCCTGGACTTTTCTTTGATGGAAGATTTTCTATTACTGATTCAATCTCCTTACTATTGATTTATTCAGAATTTGTTTCTTCCTGACCAAGTTTTGACAGGTTTTATGTTTCTAGGAATGCTACCAATTCTTCTGAGTTATCAATCTATTGGAATATAGTTGTTCATAGTAGCCCCTTAAGCTCCTCTGCATTTCTGTAGGTTGGTTGTAATATCTGTTTCATCTTTGACTTTGAGTCTTCTCGTTCCTTGTTATTCTGCTGAAAGTCAATTTTATCTTTTAAGTGGTTAATTTTTAGCTTCTCTCATCTTTTCTACTGTTCTTGTAGTCTTATTTATTTCTAGTCTAATCTTTTGTTATTTCAAGTCTGAATTTGCTTTTTATCCCTTTTTTCCTATTCCTTGAAACGTAGCATAAGATTAAGTCTTTATTATTTTTAATGTAGGCATTTATTGCTATAAATTCCCCATTTAGGACTGCTTTTGCTGCACTCCATAAGTTTGGCATGTTTCCATTTTCATTTACCTCAAGATAATTTTTATTTTCCTTTGAATTTCTTCTTTAGTTTGATTATGTGTGTCCTCAAAGGTAAATTAAGGGGCTGGAAGAAAAGCTCATCAGCTACAGCTCTTGCCTAGCAAGCTCAAGGCCCTGTGTTCACTCCCCAGCACCACACAAAGCTGGGTGTGGCACACACCTGCAATCCAGCACTCAGAAGATTGAGGTAGGAGAATTTCCCTGAATGAGGCAAGCCTGGGCTCCATAGGGAGTTCAGAACCGGCTTGGACTGCAGAGTGAGACCCTGTCTCAAAAAAGGGGTGGAGGGATGGAGGAATGGCATAGCAGTTAAAGCCACTTGCCTTGCAACAGGAAGGCCCTGAGTTCAGTTATCCAGCACCACAAAAAAACTTGCATGGGGACGCGTGCCTGTTATTCCAGCTCTTTACAGACTGAGGCAGAAGGATTGTCTTGAATCCAAGGCCAGCCTGAGCTACACAGTGACTTCAGGATTCAGGATCAGCCTGAGTTACAGAGGAAGGCCTTGTCTCAAAAAAAAAAAAAAAAAAAAAAAAAAAAAAAAAAAAAAAAAAAAAAAAAAAAAAAAAAAAAAAAAAAAAAAAAAAAAAAAAAAAAAAAAAAAAAAAAAAAAAAAAAAAAAAAAAAAAAAAAGGCTATAGGAATGGCTCAGTAGTTAAAGCTCTTGCCTAGTAAGCATTAAATCAAGTGCTAAATACCCAAGTTCGATTCCCCAGCATCACATAAGCTGGGCATGGTACCACACGCCTGTAATCCCAGCACTCAGGAGGCTGAGGCAGGAGGATTATGATGAGTCCAAGGCCAGCCTGGGAAACACCGGTGATTCAGGACCAGCCTGGGCTACAGAGCAAGACCCTGTCTCAAAAAATAAAATAAAATAAAATAATAAAAATAAATAAAAAATAAAAAAGGCAAAAAACAGGTAATTAAGACTCATGTAAGGCAACATAAATTGATTTTATCCACTCAGCTCCTTTGATCTGAGGATTTAGTCCATTTATGTTTAAGTAATTATTAATAGGTAAGGACCACTATGAATGCAATTGTTTCTTCATTGATGAGTACAGCCTTTGTTCTTTTCTTTTCTTGATGTCTTCCTTTGTGACATGATGATTTCTGTAATGGTAGGCTTCTAAGGATTTCTTAGCTTACCAGCTTTGGTCATTTTCCACCTGGCAGAGTGCTGGCAACATAGGGTAAAAGAGAGATGTTGTGGTATTTCTACTACACGCGTGGAGGGTTACGTTTCCCTCAGTCCCAGTTGAGCCCCTCTTCTCAGACAGGTTAAAATTAATACATGGTTGATCTCTACCCTACCCTCACCCAGGAATGCTAAGTGGACTAGATGATGAAGGACCATCTTCAGTGAGAGCAGCAGTCCTTCCTGGGGCTCCTTCTGCTCTTGAAGAAGCAGGATAGTCCACAAGGACAGACGCTATAGAGGCACAGGAGTCCCAGGAGCATTCACACACTCCAGCGTTCTCTATGTATTCTACACTTGAAGGCCTTCCATGTCTAAGGGATAGTTCTAGAGGAAAGGAATAAGCGCTCCCATTTTCTCCTTACTGTCCCAGGTGCACAGTCTCAGGTAAGAAGCTACATTCGAACTTTAGTCTGCAATATTTCTTCTGCACCAGTGGTAAGAGTGATAGGATTACTAGTCACAGGAAGCCTAGGAGGTCTTTCCTCCAAAAACAGATTTGCCCAAAAGATGTCATTAAAAACAGTAAGAATGGTTACAAATTATAAAGCATAGATCGATATGATCTCAATACGCTCAAGAACATTTTAATAATCAATGTAATTCAACAAACCTTCTCAATGGTCATAAATATAAAAGATAAAAAGAACATTTGAGATAAACTAATTCAAGTCCTTCGTAAACATATAGGAGAAATTAAGGAGATAGGTGAGGAGTGGCAGCACTAAATCAGAAGTCAGGTACCCTGACTTCTAGCCCAGTTCTATGCTCCTATATAATAAAGGACTAACACATTTTTTAAAAACCTATAAAATCACATATATGTTGGCTAGTAGTAATGAGTAAATCTTCTCCAAAATTTCTTGCACTTATTTGTAAATACCTTATAGTAACAAGGTAATACTTACCTCTATTTCAGCTTCTGATAGCACCTCAGAAAGATTTCCCTAACAAAATACTTTGAAGAAAAGAGTTAACTGGGCTGGGAGCATAGCTTAACAGTTAAAGCACTTGCGTAGCAAGCACAAGGTCCTATGTTCCCTTCCCCAACACCACGTAAACTGGGAATGGTGGCACACACCTGTAATCCCAGCACTCAGGAGGCTGAGGCAGGAGAATTTCTGAGGAATTCTAGGCCAGCGTCACCCACATAGTGAGTTTAGGACCAGCCTAGGCAATGCAGCGAGACCTAGTCTCGAAAGAAAGGAAGGAAGGAAGGAAGGAAGGAAGGAAGGAAGGAAGGAAGGAAGGAAGAAAGGAAGGAAGAGAAAACCTAGCAGGCCTGAGACACCTAGCCTTGGAACTGTCTGCCTGAAAAGTTAACACTGACTAGCATCTGGGAACTTGGATTTCAGACAGTGAAAGACCATTCTCTGAAATTGTGTTTGTTGTTTTTTTGTTTTTCCCTTTGAGCCTGTTCAAAGCAGTTCACTGTGCCTACACTGTTGATGCAAATAATGTGATTTTTCTCTCCCGGGGTCTGAAATTTTGGTGTGAGCTAGGCAAAGGGTACCTATATGAACAGCTTGCAGCAGAAGAAAGAAAGGAAGGAAGGAAGGAAGGAAGGAAGGAAGGAAGGAAGGAAGGAATTTAAGTACTGTGATTTCACTGAGCTTCTCTCAGCATCTCTCACGTCACAACTTGTTGCTGAGGAAATCATCACAACCTGTGTGATTCTACCAGAAGAAGACTTTTAAGAGAATGCAACCCTAACTTTTAACTATGTTGATTTTACTTTGTATCTTTTCCCAGTAAAAAATATAGTTATGAGCACAATTACATACTGCTTCTTGGATATCATCTTTCTGAGTCATCAAGCCTGGAGTGGCCTTAAGATGCACACGAGCCCAATACCGTCTTCCTTAGCACCTGTCCATTGATCCTCAGCTCTACAACTTACAAGAGATGCTAAAGTTAATGACAAACCAATAAACACATGAAGACCAGAATGGTGGAAGGTGTACAGCAAAGCTCACCAGAGAAAATAACACTTAAGGAGGGCCTTGAGGAAAGAATGATAAATGGACAAGTGGGAAAAGAGTTTAAAGCCTGGCCCCTTTAGATATTCAAGTATGCAGTTTGCCCGTAGGAAAAAAGGCTATGGATGGGTAGGAGCACATGTGGTTACACGAGTGTAGAATTAAACGACGGCTAAAAAAAAAAATACTTCTGGGATTCTGCGTCTCTCACTTATAGCGTGGTTAGAAACCATCAATTCAATTACAGTACCTTCTTCACCCCAGAAATAAACAGAACCCATTCTCTGAGTCTGTTACAAAGGACTGATGGCTAAATTTCCTTCTCAAGTACTTTCAGAACATCTGCTATTTGCACTGGTAACAACTTTCAAAGGTGAATTAAAGAAAAGAGCTGAAAGTGCAACACCTAAAATAAGTAATTTAATAATGAGTGCTAAAATAAGGAATGCCAAAACTGCAAATCGTCCAATTACCCTTTTTTTACAGAAATGCAAAATATCTGGAACAATAGCTCCCTCCTTTAGAACCTAGTAGAAGGTAACATTACGCATTCCACCTTCTTCTCCAGCAGTTCTTTCCATGATTGGGTAACACAGACATACTTGTAGCACTGTATTAGAAAACATAATTGTATGTGCATAAATAAAAGCAGACTTTTTTTATTCAATGTTTGTTTTTCCAAACATGTATATGCCAAGCACTATGCCAGGCTAACAATTCAAATCAATCTTTGACTAAACTCTGCTGCTTCTCAACTTTAAAAAGCTCTAAAATCTAAACTCCAGATGTGAAATTCTTTTATCACCAAAAATATACTAGGGTGCCATTCACTTTCTTTATATCACTTAACAAAATCTTTCTTCTAAAAGTCAGCCTTCAAATTGTTTTAACTTTAAATTTACAGTAAGGAAATGACTGAATAAAAATAAATGAAGAGAATCTAAGCCACTGAATCTGCAATTTTTAAGAGAAAGTTTACTTTTAAATATACAACAAGCTCCAAGCAATACTTCATTCAAGCTATGCGGTAAAAGACATTATAGCAGGGAATTTACATATGTGAACAGGACAAGAGTCAAGGGTCATCATGATCTCAGACACGAGAGCAGCAGACGTCTTGCCAGATGCCTTATTCCCCTGGGACCTTCCCAGACCTCACCTTTCGACTTCTCAGGTTCCTTCTGCTCCTCTGTTGCTTCTGCCTGAAAGCCTGGTCCCCTCCCGGCTCCTCATCCTGCTTCTTGTGCCACTTCAAGGGCTTCGTTCATGTCTCCTTTGGGACTGGCTGTGGCGGCACCCATTGCCGCCTTCCCAGACTCTCCTCTCCAGGCTTCAGATCTTCCTTCTTACCCCTCAGAGCCAGGGACAGATGGCAGGCCTCCCACATGTGCAGCAGGTGCCTTACTGCTAAGCTAGCAATATACTCATAGCCCCAGCCTCAGATTCTTAAGGGTCAACTTTTTCTTCCACCACAACTGGAACAGTAAATAGCTTTGAAAAATGTACACAGGGTTTGACTGAAATCTATAGCCAGGCTTATAGTTACATGAGCTTTTCTGGGAATGAATCCATCTTAACTGAGTATCTGGTTTGGTGATTTTATCTACTAACCTAACTAGCTCTGAAGACTTGGTTAGGGAGGAGACACTGTGATGAGACTATCCCATGACTGAAATCCTGAAGTGAATAGTAAAATTAGTTAGGAAAATGTCAGAGAAGAAACTCCAACGCATCAAATTCTATCCAACTGCCCAGCAGCGGATTCAGACTTCCTCATCATCACTTCTTGCCTGTCTTATCAATCACACAATTTCCTAGGTAAAAGTCACTTTGATCAGTCCTCTAATCCAAACCATCTGTCACTACAAAGGCATCTGACATGTAATCTTCACATCCCTGGACCATAAGGGCGATAGTAGTTTGTTTCCAGAAGCAGCACAATGGGAGGCTCAAGAGCTTTGTAATAACACAAACCTGGGTTCAAATGCAGTTCTACCAGCAAGGAATCATGTGCCATTAGACAAGTTACTTAATCTTTCTTATCTTTGGTAAATAATAACACATAATATGAATATTGTGAGGCTCAATTAAAACAGATGAAACACTTGGCACAATGTATGACATCTAGTAATTCTTGATAAAAAATATGACTGTTAATTGTATTCTTCTCTTGAATTCCCAATTCCCATGGGGATCACATTACCCTAACCAGAATTTGGTACATGGGGTCTGATAAAATAACACGATTTCTAGGTTCAAAGAGTATCTGAGAAAGACATTTTACATACCCAAACACGAAATTTTGCTTTAAGGCAGACCCTGACAAGGAGACTATCTGAAGGCAGTACTTAGAAAACTCAATAAATCAAGTAACAGAGCTGCATGCAGTCCAAGCACCTCACACTGTATTATTTCACCAGCCTCCTCACTAGCCTTTCTTACCCCACCTCCAAACACAGTGCAGCCTAACAAGGAGAGCATGAACTTTGAAGTGGGTGATATAAATCTCTAATTCCAGCTCTCCAACTCATTAGCTATGCAACGTGAGCTTGTATAATGATTCAGCTTGACATGACCAGCATGATTTTGAGTTGGGACCGCCAAGAGCACCTCAGGCATATTTTAATAAATACAGTAGAACTTTGTGACTGGACTTTGATGCTGTCAATGGCACAAGTGTGCCTAAAGTCTCTTGATATTAGGTGAAGACTGTTAAATAGTTTTATGTTGATATACACTTACACTGAGCTGATGAAAATACTACAAAATCAGTTGTGGTTTTTTTACAACACTGTAGGTGTACCAAAAACCATTGGACTGTACATGTTAAATGGGAAACATTCTAAAGGAGAAAAAATATATCCCAGAAGGAAAGCTCAATAAGAAATATGAGGGGAAAGCGGAGAAAATCTTAAAAGCACAGAAAAGACTCAGAACTGGAAAACAAGGGAAAAAATCAGTTCAGATGGTTCATTGTCTAAAAAATACTTCTGTAAAGACAGAAATGAAAAAGATCAGAAACAAACAATGAAATAATTAAAAGAAAATGTCCCAGCCTTTGGAAGACTGTCTCCAGACTGCAGGGGTTCCAGAAAGCCAAGCACAACAGATGAAAACAGATTCCCACCGAGATTCCCTACAAATTTCAGAAGAGCAAGCCAACCAATACATCCTAAATGCCTTCAGGGAAGAGAGCAGGAACAGATCACATTCAAAAGGTCAGGTATAAAGTGGTCTCAAACTTTCCAGGAGCAATACTAAAAGGGAGAGGGTCACTGAGCAGTATCTTCAACACTGTGGGAAAACGACCTCCAACCTAAAATTCTAAAGCCAGAAAACCATCCAGGATGCTGAAGAGTAGTACAAAGATGTTTTCAGACATAAAAGGCAGAAATTTAAATATAACTAGAAAGAGATACAGCAAGTGGTAGGTGCATATCAGATATACTTATTACCTTTAAAGTCAAGTATCAATCTAAAAAATACTTGAGAGGAATAAAGACGACAGAGAGATACAGTAACAAGAAAGCAAAGTGACGGCTACGGAGAGTCAAAAAGCTTTTCCTTCTTTTCCTTCTTTTCCTTGGTATTAATGACAGAACACGAGTTTATAATATGCAGGCAGGGATGACGCAGTAGAGATGAAGAAACTGGTGCTATCTGGAACCATCTCTCCAGTAGCTTTGTGAACCCTCATTGACAGCAGAAATAAGGAGCCAAACAGACAACCACTGAATCTTTACTGTTCTTAAGCCACCAAAACTGCGAAGTGAATCATTCTGTGAGATTAATGTTGACCTTACTTGAAGGGCTCAGACAAGAGGCCATCATGATAGAACTACTGTCCAGGAGAACATACTGATTCTCCCAGTGCTCCAGGCTTCAGCCACGGGCAAGACTGTGATTCCTGCAGTTAACCCAGAGCTGCGAGCAAACTTACCTTCAACCTAACACTCCAGTTCAAGCTCTCAAATGTTTGCTGTGGAAAGGAGTATAGAATTTTTAAAAAATGTTGGAGTGAGATTTTAAAAAACAAATCTCAGAGGTAGAATCAGAACCAGAACTTTGAACTCCCAAGTCAACGCTCTTACCTTCCTACTACCTTGCCTTGGTGACAACTACAAGACATTTTATGCTTGCTACCTCTCTATGAATACCCGACATGCTAAGCTACTGTATTAAAATATACTCACAGGTTACACTAACTTAGCTGATCAAAGGGCCAAATACAAACCTAATGATTTTGGCACAACTGGAGTCATACGTCAAGACCCTACAGAAACCACCAGGACATGTGTGAGAGGCTCACAGTGCCTGTAACATAATGAAGTCTGCATATCTCACTACGGTGTGAAGTAAATGTTCCTTTCCATCTTTCAGTATAAATGTCACCCTGACGTCAGCTTAAATAATGACTCCACACGCAGGAATAAGAACCTGGAAAATGTCCAAGTAAAACAATTTATTAAGACACAAGCAGGTATTTAACCTGTGTAAGCTGCTCAGCAGGATATGAGACTAAAAACAAGTTCTGCTGTTAGGGGGCTTTCAAACAGTGAGATGAGACTGAAATACATACTTACTTTACACCCAGGAAAGGTTTCAGAAACTATATAAGACAATCCTTTCATTTTGCAAGTGGGGAAACTGAAGCGAGAAAAAGCAAATGGTGAGATGGTGACCCAGCTCACACTACGACACTGTCAGCTGACTTCTTAATTACTGTTCTTACTCTACTGGCCTTAACCACATACCTGTGAGTAATTTTAACATTTTAATCCTTTTGCAACAACATTGAGGGCACTGCACTGTCCATCATATGGAATATGGAAGAATTAAAAATCAATTATCGATGGTGTTAAATCAAGGAAAGCAGCAGCAGCAGAAAATGATTACCTAGGGGAAGAGCAACACAGATGTAACCAAGGGCCTACGCACAGTTGCTGATGACGGACAATAAATTTGGCACTGAATTTCCATATAACAAACAATTAGACAATTAGAATTGTCACATCATTAAGTGAAAACAAGTCACTTGAGAACCTGACTGACTGCTCATCACAATAAGAACTGAGAAGAATGTATCTCAGTCTCACAAATGGGAAATATAGCACACACATGACATACAGACATCCCAAATAATCAATAAATATAGTACTCTAATAAACTTGTATTTGAAGAATTGGTAGTGACGCCAAGTATATTTACTACAGCTGTCCAACAAAGAGACATACCAGAAACTACAGAGAAGATGTTTCATAGATAGACAACTTGGTCTTTAAGATAGGAGGAATGTCACGGAGGCAGAAAAGGTCGACCTGCCAGAGTTGAAACACTAAAGAATAAGACCTCTTATTACTGAATGACTTGGTTTAAAACCTTGACATGGACTTTTTTTTTTTTTGGCCTTACTAATATCTACATTTGTCTTTTCTCTCCTAGAAAAATGTGAAATGGAATTTAACAGAGCTTGTGAAGAGGTTTTTGGACAGATGCTTTTCATTCTACATCAGTCATGTACTGGCATCCAAATATTTACTTATCTACATGCTATAAATAATCTGACATAAGTATACAAATGTTATGGTGGAGAGGAGGAAATTAATATTTATGTAGCTACTGAAAACTCATTCACTATGTATTATATCTGTGTAAATATGATATATAGCTTATATAAGACGTAGCCAGATTTTCTCCAAGAGTTTCGGTGAATGTATTTAATACATTGCAGTGTGTTTAGAAATTTTCCCTCTGCATAATTTTTTCTAAAATAACTGGTTCCAATTATCCCTGTTTTAATAAGTGCACTTTTATTTATTTTCACTCTTAATGTTGAAACAGTTGCTTTCACTTTTAAAAAATTAACGAAGTTCTCAATTTACAGAAAAATTGCAGAGTTCTAATACCCTCAAACTGAGCATCCTCTACTTATTATAATTAACTGTTAATATTAACAAAAGTGCATACTTCAGGTTTAGATTGTTTTAGAAGTAGAAAGTAACTTTATTGGGAGAAGTTACAAAGGAGAAAGTAAGGGCGAAAGTAAAAATTCTGCAAGCAGGAGGAGAGGCAAGGGCGCCACTTCACAGACAATTACAACCATCCTTTATGAACTTCTTTCTATGAATCATGCATATTCATTTTCCTATACAGAGTTGGCTTTTATTGACTGATTCACATTAGCATTGGCTTAAGTTCAATGGATTAAGGATCAAATTCAAGGGCCCAAGATAAGACCTAGGTCATGAGGGTCTACAGTCTCATGATCTACTTAACTTTAGCTTTGTCCTTGACCATTCCAAGGTGCAGTCTTTCTTACGCTATCAGAGTTCTTTATCTGGGAGGAGTTCCTCAACTGAGGATGAGTTCCTCATTTGGGACATCTCAACCTAGCCAGCCTAACTACTCTGAACCTGCCTAATGGAATCTGGCTTATTCCTCCCTCTTTTTATTGGGAAACCTTGCTGCTGAAAGGGGAAATATAGATGATGATCACTCTGGCTACTTCCTGCAGGAAGAGGGTATAGGGTGGCAGCAGCTTGATCATTCCCAAGAGTATTTACATGTCCTTAGCTTTTTATCTTTACTGAGATGCAATTCACACATACCATAAAATTCACCCACTTACAGGAGTTCAGTGGTTTTACTATATTCACCACTATCTAAGTCTCAAACACTTGTGACTCTAAACAGAAACCATATGCCCATTAGCACTTGTGTCCCTGCTACTCCATTCTCACCTCCAGCCCTAGGCAATCAGTTATATATACACGTATCCCTCTCTACAGCATTGCTTCACATAAATGGAATCATATAGTATGTATGTGGTCTCTTCTTTCATTTAACGTAAGTTTTCAAGTTTCATCTCCACTGTAGCATCTATAATATTTCATTCCATTTTATTGATGAATGATACTTTGCTTATCCATTCATTAGTTGGTAGACATTTACGTTGTTTCCATTGTTTGGCTACATGAATAATGCTACTTTGAACATTCGTACGGAAGTTGTGTAAATGTGTATTTTAAATTTGCTTTGGTCAATTCTGAACAACAAGACCAAAGCAGGAGGCATTATAGTTCCAGACATCAGGCTATACTATAAAGCCATAGTTGGAAAAACAATTTGGTACTGGCACAAAAATAGACAGATAGACCAGTGCAACAGTATTGAAGATGCAGAGACAAACCCAAATACCCTCAGTTACTTAATCTTCAACAAAGGGGCCAAATGCATGCAATGAAAAACGGACAGCCTGTTCAACAAATGGTGCTGGAAAAACTGGACATTCACATACAGAAGAATGAATCTAGCCACACACCTATCACCATGCACCAAAAACAAATCAAAGTGGATCAAAGACCTACACATTAAAAATGAAACACTAAACCTTCTAGAAGACAAATTAGGCAAATTTCTAAAAGACATAGGGGTAGGCAAAGACTTTCTTGACAAGACGCCAAGAGCAAAAGAAATTATCCCCATTATCAACAAATGGGATCTTGTCAAATTAAAACGTTTCTGCACAGCAAAGGAAACTATTAACATTGTAAAAAGAGAACCAACAGAGTGGGAAAAAATATTTACCACCAACGTCTCAGATAAGAAGCTTATAACTAAAATATACAGGGAGCTGAAGAAAAGTAAGCCTACCAAAATAAAAGATCGTATTGAAAAGTGGGCAAATGAAATGAAGAGACAGTTCACACATGAAGAAATGCAAAAGGCCAATAGATACATGAAAAGATGTTCAACATCTCTAGCCATAAGAGAAATGCAAATCAAAACAATGCTAAGATACCATCTTACCCCAGTGAGAATAGCCTATATCAACAAGTCAAGTAGTAATCAGTGCTGGCGTGGCTGCCGGGAGAAAGGAACCCTCCTGCACTGCTGGTGGAAATGTAAATTTGTACAACCTCTTTGGAAAGCAGTATGGAGAGCTCTCAAAAAACTAGAAATAAATGTCCCCTTCGATCCATCGACACCCCTCCTGGGAATATATCCAAAAGAGGCCAAAACAACACACAACAGAGATATTTGTATACCCATGTTCATAGCAGCACAACTAACAATAGCTAAAATATGGAAGTCACCAAAATACCCATCAACAGACCAGTGGATACACAAATTGTGGTATTTATACACAATGGAATACTATGCATCAATAAAGTCCAACAATGTGGAGGCTTTTACAGGCAAATGGAAGAAACTTGAGAACATCATGCTTAGTGAAGTAAGTCAGAAGCATAAGGTGAAACATCGAATAATCTCTCTGATATGAGAGACCCAGAGCACAACTATATCATGGAACTTTAAATGAAAGACGAAGCTACAACAATGTTTCTTCTTCCTTACTTTAATTACTTCAAGTTGCCAGTTGGGCTGCCCACACCAGGGTGGATAATCCTCCCTTACCTCTTGGCCCACAAGTAAATAACAGGTACCTGAAAGTTCTGCCCTGGGTGCCCCCAATCTCAACAACACGTAACCCCTCTAAGTCAAACCCCAAGCATATGCCTCTCCCAGCCAGGCCCTGTCTCCAACAGCTCATGGTTCCATAGGTAGCCCACTACATCCAAATACATGAGGCTTTTGAAAGATGCTCCAGATCCAAAATCTAACACTCCCTCACTTGGCTTTCTGTCTGCCACGCCATGAAGAGTTTTTCTCCAACTGGACCTCTGCCATGTGCTTCCACCACTGCTGGCTGCCCATGAATGGATTGTATGAGATCTTCTAAAACTGTGAGCTAAAATAAACCTTTCTTCCCTTAACTTGTAGATATCAATGAAAAAGGAACTAAGACAGTCGTCATGTCTCCTTAAGCTCTCCTCTTGGTTTCTAAGACATGGCTTTTTTATCATCTTCGAAGTTTTAATAAGTACTAGCCAGATATTTGGTAGAATACCTCTCATTTGGAGTTTATCTAATATTTTTCTCAAGATTATAGCAGAGTTATACCTTTTGAGAAGAAAAATGACAAAGGTAAGTATCACTTTAGTCACGGTGTCAAAGGTACACACTATGACGGTGGCTTATCACTGTTAATAATGACCTTGATCATCTGAGTGAGGCAGTGTCTGTCAGTTCCCCCCACTACAAGTTACTCATTTTTCCTCTCACCTTCCACACTACACTTCTTGGAAGGAAGTCACTATGCACAGCTCACACTTTGAAAGTGAAGAGATACACTCTTCTTCCTTAATACAGCATCTATGTAAACTATCGGTAATTGTCCTGCATAGTGAATTTTTCTATTCTCTCATTTAGTTACTTAATAAATTAATCATTTCTTTATAGCAACATGAACCTACCAATATTTATTAAATGGTTTGTATTATAACCCAATGCTACCTTATTTTGTTGCTCAAATTGTTCCAATGTTAGCCACTAGGGGTCCTCTCAGTTGCTTCCTTTGCTCCTTTGAGATACACATTCATTTAAATACACATTATATATGAATTCCCTACAGAACCACCAGCACCTACACTGAGCTGGGTGTACGTTCACCCTGGTGTCCCTCACTCAGCACCTATGTTAAGCTGGTCTGTGCCCACACTGGTGTCCTCTACTGACTATTACGTGGTTATTCCAGCTTCCTCCTCATGCTTGTCTGTAAACTCCAACTCAGTGAGAAATGTGGGTCCTATTATTGGCCAGTCTTTTACTTGATTGCTGAAATTCAGTATTCATGCATAGCAATATCAAAAATTTTTAACTCACATCCCCCTGAGAGACACAACATGATCAATTAGGGTACCAGAGCTACAAACATTTCTTTTGTCTTTAGAAGATTCTGGTCATTTCCACAACCAAACAAGCACTCACGTTTTTCCCCTCCCTCAAGTCAGTGGGGTTTCTTCATACATTTTTCCACTTTCTGTATTCTATCCTTCAATCGTGTGACCCCCCCCCCCAAAGATTTTTTAAACTTGCAAACTTTACAGTTCCTTGTGCTGTTGAATTCCACAAATTTTGAAGATGCACTGTGTCATGTATATAAATTTCAGAGTCATACAGAACAGTTTCACCACCCCAGGATTCCCTGAGCTTCCCCTTATTCAAATCTTCCTCTCCTCCACAATTCCCCTGATAAGCACTAATCTTTTTTTTCACCATTACTATAGTTTGCCTTTTCCAAAACATCACTTAATTAGAATCATGCAGTATGTAGCTTTTTCAAATTGGCTTCTTTATCTTAGCATTATGCATTTAAGATTTATCCATATCATTCTGTGTGTATGCACTTATTTTTATCACTGAATAACATTTCACTTATGGGTGTTCCATAGTTTATCCATTCACCACTGAAGGACTTCTGAGTTGCTTCCACTTTTTGTTGATTACAAATAAAGTTATTATAAAACGCTCACATGCAGGTTTTTAGCTAAGCATATGCTCTCAAATCACTTGGGTAAATATCTAGAAGCATGAATGTTGAATCATATGGTAAGATTATGTTTAGCTTTGTATTAAGCTGCCAAAATGTCTTCCAAATTCTACGCAGCTTATCGAGTCTTAGAGTTCTTTGTATATTTAGATACAATCCTTTTGCAAATATTTTCTCCCAATCTGTAGTTTGTCTTTTGATTCTCTTAACAGTGCCCTTCACAGAGCACAGAATCTTAATTTTTATAAAGTTCAGTTACAATTTTTTTCTTTTAAGGACTGAACTAGTAATGTTTTATCTAAAAATCACTGCCAAAGCCAAAACAACCCTTATTTCCTCCTATGTTTTCTTCCAGAAGGTTTACTATTTTGGATTTGAAGTTTCAGCTTGTAAATCATTTAAATTTTTGTCCAAGGCATAAGGTTGGTTTCTAGGTTCAACATTTTGCATATGCATATATATTTGTAGAAAATACTATCCTTTCTCCACTTAATTGCCTTTTCTCCTTTGTCAAATATCAGTTCGCTACATAAATATGGGTCTGTTTCTGAATTTTCTATCTGTTCCATTGATCTGTTTGTCTATTCTCTCACCAGTAACACACTGCTTCATTACTGTAACAACATACCAAGCCTTGGAATTGGGTTGTGCAAGTTCTTCAATCTTGTTCTAAAGAAAAAGCTTGCTTTTCCATTATAAACTTTGAAATTAGTTTGATTTCTTAAGAAAAAACTTGCCAAGTTTTAGATTGAGATTCCATTGAATATATATGTCAAATTAGGAAGCACTGACATCTCAGTAATACTGAATTTTCTTATCCAGGAACATAGAACATATATTTGATTTCTTCATCAGAATTTTAGTTTCCCACATATAGATCCTATACATATTTTGATGGACTCATATGTAAACAATTTTTCTTTCTTTCTGTGTTACTATTATAAACAGTATTGATTTTCAAGTTTTCAATATTTATTACTAGTACATAGGGGGAAATTGGCTTTTATATACTAACCTTGTATCCTGCAAACTTGCTGTATTTATTAGTTCTAGCTTTTTCTAGTAAAACGCTGAATAACACGTTTCTAGTTTTCTAATAAAATGTTGGATAAAAGAGTAGTAATGAAAGACTTTTTTGCCATATTTTCAACCTTAGGAGAAAAGCTTGCTTGCCTGCTCACAGTGAAGTACAAGATCAGCTGCAAGATTTCTATAAGAAGTTCTCTGACAAGAAGGGAAAATTCACCTTAGTTTCTTGTTTGCTGAGTGTTACCATGAATAGATACTTTTACGAAAGGCTTTTTCAGCATCAATTTCTAGCCTTCAAATACCTCTGAATATTTCTCCTGTTCTCTTGTCCTGTACTCTCTGATATTCTAATTACGTATGTTCTACCTGTAGAAAATGCCCCACAACTCTCGAGCGTTCTGTTTTTAAAGCTCTTTTCTCTTTGCATTTCTGAGAAGCCTCTATTGCCTACTGATATACCTTCAAACTTCATGCTTTTTTTTCTCTGTTTGTGTCCAGTGTATTACAGACCACCAAGATATCATTTCTATGACAGTGTTTTTTCACTTCTAGCATTTCCTTTTCATTCTTTTCTGCAGTTTTCATCTCCCCACTTATATTATCCATCTGCTCTCTCGTCTTCCCTACTTTTCCATTTTGAACAGGTCAGGAAAAGCAAACCATCCAATACATCTACAGCACCCACGCTCCTTCTGGTTTTTCCTCACTTAATCCTCTCCCCTGTTCCATAATACCGCCATAGTCCTCCAGAGTCCCCTTCTACAATGCTTTTATCTTAACGGTTCAGTGGGTCCACATTAGTGCTGCTGGTATCAGGAAGGCCGATAACAGAGTAAACGGAAATAATACGGGCAGACTGTCCAGTGCTGGAAGGGACAGTCTGATCACTGGTGGAATAACTACTTGCCAGGAAAAGAAGTAAATTACTATTATCTTACATCACACAAATGGAGAAAGGCTAATGACTTGGAATAACTGACACTCACTCTGGGAAGAAAACTGACTTCAAGTCCCCTTTCTGTTATAAATAAACACATAGCATAGCAGCAGAGGCCTATAATCCCAGCGCTCTGGCAGGCAGAAGTAGGAGAACGGTAAATTCTAGCCCTGTCTATGAAACTTAGTGACTTAGCAAGACCCTGTATCAAAATCAACGCAACAGAGACAGTGGGCTGAAGATGTAGTCTTTTGCTCCAAGTCCCTTGTCCAGTACTGAAAAAAGGAGATTCGGATTGAGAAGGACTGCAGTGGCTACGGTTTGGGTTTTGAGTGCCCCCAAAGCCTCATGTATGAAGAACTGCGTGTTATTGGGAGGTAGGGCCTGGCTAGAAGGGGTAGGTGTTTAAAGTTTGACCTAGAAAAACTTAAATTGTTGAGACTGAGGATTGCCTAGGACAGAGATTTCAGTTGCTTGTCACTGACTTGTGGGCCAGGAAGTGAGAGAGAGATAACTGGCAGCTCAAAAGTTCTTAGAGGAAGGGAGAGGAAATGTTGCTGCAGCTTCTTCCTGGGAGAATCCATCAGCACTTGGCTTTTCTGCAATGGGGTGAGCAGCTCTTCAGGCTCCACTGTGTGCACTCCCCATTGCAGGCTGTCCCACGAATGGCATGTGTGTATGAGAGACCTTCAGAAACCGTGAGCTAAATAAATCTTTCCTCCCTTAAATTATGTTGGGTAATCTTTACTACAGCAACTTCCAACTTGTTTTTCTGCCTCTAATCTCTCTTCCCACCAAGCCATCTAACTACCTACCATTCCTTCCTATGCAAATTTTTTCATGCTATTCACAGATCAGGGATCTACAATGGCTCCAGATTCTTCTATTTAGGTCCTAAAACCTTCTCTCCATAAATTTGTATTAATTTCTCTGGTCCACTCAAATTTTGTTTCTTTTTGTTCTCTTCCAATACTCATTTAAATTTTTTCCCTTGGAAATATAACTAACAACTAAATCTTAACACCTGATTAATTTCTACTCTATCTCTATACATCTTGACTCCTTTTAGTAAATTGTGGAAAACAGCAAATATGTCTTGCACTCCTAAGTGATAAGCACAGTTCTAATCAGGTAGTTGATTTTTTTTAAATGAATCAAATAGAATGAAAGTCATTTATTCATCTCATTAAACTTGCAGTTTCTCTTCTATAAAACACAGGTAATACCTTAGAGAGAAATTCTGAGACTTCTAAAAATGACGTTCATAGATGTATATGAGTCTAACACAATGTTTAACATGTGTTCAATAGTTTCCTCAATCTGAGTACTAAAATACAGACATGATATCCCTGCTACATTTTTGGTGTGATGATTAAATGAGGATGTGAGGCCCAGGCGATTTTTCTCTCCGTGAGATCCTGATGAGTACGGTAAGGCTGACAGAATCCATCTGTAGAACGAATACACAATAGCATTGGAAATGCTGTTTATGTAGAGTGGTCATAAAAATGGAAAGAGAAAAAGTCAACGATGATGGAAAACTAGACTCCAAAGATTCCTTGACCTTTCCTGAACAGTTCAACCAACTGGAATTGTTGGAAACACACAGACACCTCATTCCCACTGGTACTCCAAGTCTCTGGTCGGGAAGTTCTGATGAGGACAAGGAGCAAGATGAAAAGAATGGAGAGTGGTATCAGTTGCAAGAAAAAAAAATGGAAAAAGATCCAAGCAGATTGCTCCTTTGGACTGCTGAAAAAAACCGGCTCACTACAGTGCAGAGACTGCTTGCTGAAAGGCCGCTCATGTGAACACTAGGGACAAAGACAGGTACACTCCCCTTCATCAAGCGGCCTACAACGGACACTTAGGAGATTGTCCAGGAGCTGGTGGCTCAGGGGGCAGACGTTCACGCAGTGACTGTGGATGGCTGGACACCCCTGCACAGTGCTTGTCAGTGGAACAGCACCAGAGTGGCTTCTTTCTTACTGCAGCACGATGCAGATGTCAATGCGCAAACGCACGGCCTCCTGACCCCCCTGCACCTCGCTGCTGGGAACAAAGACAGCAAAGACACCCTGGAGCTCCTCCTGATGAACCGCTACATCAAACCAGGTCTCAAGAACAACTTGGAAGCAACCGCGCTTGACATCGCCAGGAGGTCAAGTACTTATCACTACCTCTTTTAGACTGTGGAAGGCTGTACCAATTCTTCACCTCAGTCTTAATGGTTCTAGTAATTTTCTTCCATTTCTAAGTACCGGTGCCTCCTTTATGTGAGATAGAAAATATTCCCGTAGTACACAGTTGGCATCAAATGTCTTGCTATGAAAGCTCAGTGACACTCATTATATTCCTCAAGTGAACTGAATGCCAAAATGTATTTGAGAGTTGTTTGGATGTGTCTTCATGTGAAGTTTGTGGGGAGTTTTTTATCAGAAGTAATTTTAACTTACCCAAACCTGACACGGTTAATAAAGGAACTAAAAGATATTTTTGGTGCTGATCCAAGAGAAACATATTTTTAAATATCTCATACCCTGGATCTTTGTTGAGTATTTAGTTTTAGTATATTAACGTGTATTTTTCTAAGATGAGTTAACTCAGAATTTAAAAGTCTTCAATATCCTGGCGCAGTTCCACTGTCTTCTGTACATTATCACAACCAGTTGTTCTCATTCTAAATTGGAAAACCTAATATTAGTAACAAATATGTAAATTTTTAAAAGTCAAAAAAAACTTATATCTTTGTGTTTCAGACTATAGAGCATTGTCAGGAAAGCAGCTAGCTAAGTGTTTAACCTGTGAATGTTACATACACATATTGCCCCCCTCGCCCGTAGTCACATGATCCTGTGTGTGTATTCTCACCTCACTCTGGTCAGTTTACCCAATCCTTATTCTTCCCATAAGTTGGTGTGACCTTTTTATGCGTGCACAACTTTCCCAGGAGATCATAATATGTCTCTTGTCCTAATAGTTTTTGTCTAATCCTGCTGGATGGGCCATTGCTCCTCCAATAGTCTCTTGGGTTTACAAAAAAAAAAATTTGATTTCCCAGGGTTCTCATTCTATATAAGCCATTCCAAAGGCAAAGTGACAAGGGATACGGCATTCTAAGAGCAAGGGGAGAGTTGTTATGTGGGGACTAGAACCACCAAGTGGCTCAGGCTTTCTTTAAAAACTATAGTGTGGACTCACAAAGCTTCAAAAAGTATAAATGTAAGTTTTCAACAAAAATAAAGTAGAAATTTTGACAATAAAAAAATAAGGATGTAACAACATACTAGCAATCAAACATCTTATAATTATTACTTAAAAGTATAAAATAAAGAAACTGGAAGAGAAAGCAAGGAGGAAATCAACTCAGAAATAATAGCCACATGAGAAATATATGGTAGATTTAATAAGATTTCTAGTCTAAAAATCCTTCTTTAAAAAACTAAAGAAAATTCTGCATGAAAGGGTAAGATACTAACACCTCCAGTACCAATAAAGACTCATGCAGATTTGTCAGCCCAGGCAAAGCTCTGAGCCATGCAGTGCCCTGAAGGACATGATTTACAACTGATCCACTTAAGGAAAATTGTGTCTGTACAGAGAAGATCTGTAGTAAGCCATTTCCAAGTGAGTTGATGCAGGAATAAGCCTGAGTGTTCCATTTCAGAAACTTGAGATCCACTTAATGCTTAGAGAGTGATTCAGAACTAAAGGTACTCTATAAAATGAAGGGGCAGACCACAGGATTTCTAAGACCTTTCAGCTCTGACGTCTGGGAATTCATCTGTACAAAAAAAAAAAATTACTGGGGGCAGCAGCAATTTGACAAATAGACCATTACCACTCAAAACTAGACACCAGCAATAGCTCTAAAGGAGACAGAAGCAGACCCTTGGCCCCTGCAAGAGATATAAACCAATGTAGAAGCTCAGCTTTGAGCACAATGACCTCTGCTCAAGTTTCAACAATTAAGAACATTCTCCAATAAAAGATACCAAGAGAACCCAAAGAAAGTGACACTATCTCTTTGCCATGGTCTTTTTCATGCTTGTCTTACAAACTCTTAAAATTCTGTTCATGCAAAAGCTATTATTTTTTGCTTAAAAGATTATGCAAAATTTGTTGTCTTTTATCCTCATCCTTTTTACTGCCCTTATTGAGAACACAGAGAATAAAATATTGGTATGCCCACTGTCACACACTAAGCATTGGCTTGTAAGTCGAAAGACTTAGACTCCTGTCCAGGATTTTCGAATGACTTGCTGAATGCCCTTTGGCAAGGCACGCATCCCTCTGCCACTCAATTTCTAGGTCTGTGTTTTCTGTACATTTAAATGGAAGAAGTTAGATGGGATTATCTCAAAGATCTTTCCAAGTCTATAAACTTACGAAACTCATTCAAATCTAGAACCATCCCTGTCAAGGACTCCGCACTATGTGAAGAGTGTAATATAGCAATCTAGTCTGATAAACCATAGCATTCTAAGATTCTTGCAGAAAATCATAGCGATAGCCCAGAAGATGCTGAGACTAGGTTGTGTTGTGTGGGGCCACTGCCGCTAGGAGCTCTCCAGGGTACTGATTCCATCTGCAACTAGTCTCTGCCCTTCCACTCCTAGACTCAAGCATGTCTCTAAGCCTTTCAATTACACAGGCAGAGATGTGGCATACACGCAATGCACTGCTTAATGCATATACAAATAACAAAGAATATCACAGTGGAAAAATATCACAGTGCTGCAAAACAAAATGGGTTCCAAATGATGGCTTTCATTCAAAAGAATTTACTGCAGCATTTCCTATAAAATTCCCAAGTAATTTATAGCACTCTGTAAATAGACAAAAATGTAGGTCTCTAAAGTTTCAATCTAACGTTCTCTCCACAACTCTTCTCTGCTTCTTTTTTGAACTTCAATGCTAACTTTTCCAAAGTTATGCTGAATTAGCATTCAAAGTGTCTTACTTACCATACACCTAGCAAAAATGGTCTGGCATAATCTAAGTGTTCAGTACATGTTCAAGGAATGAGAAAGATGGGTCCATGAGTATGGCGAAACCTCAAGTCCCTCTAGTTTTACTATGTCTCACCTACACATTCACAAAACCCTGACAATCTCATCTTATAAAGGAAACCAAAGGACACAATTTTGCAGGGCTTAGATCTCCCTATGAATGTAAAATTCAGAAGCCAGCTGATTAGAGTGATTAACAGTAAATATTGCTGTGTTGGCTGCTGCTATTCCAGTGTACAGACTCTGAGCAGGGGATGTAGATTGAAACCTTGTCTATTTTTGATTAGCTACATATCTTGAGTATATTGTTTACCCTCGCAAAGTCTCACTCACTTACTTTTTTTTGAGACAGGATCTCACTCTATATTCCAGGCTAGTCCTAAACTCACTATAGAGCCAAGGCTGGCCTTAGACTCCAGGCAATGCTCTTGCCTCAGCCTCCCCAGTGCTGCAACATACACTTTTAAAATAGAGGAACTATATTACTTACCCTCAAAAAATTTCTGAGTGTAGTAAGTAAGACCCTATATTTAAAAAATACTCAGTGGGCATTCCTTGGACTGCTCATTTACTACATGCCTGGCACATGAGTGCTTGATTAATAGTTATTGTCATTATCTCCAAACAAATTGCTGTTTTCTACAACAGGAAGATTTTAATACTGCAAATAGTCTCAAAAGAAGTCAAAGAATTTGTAGCTTTTTAAAGATAAAATTTTGTAATATTCCCAATGTGGCAAACTTGGATAGTCATATTTTTAAAAAGTTACAAAATGGCTAAATCATGTAATCATATGGGGTTACAGAAAATATTTAATCTACTTGAGACAAATACTGGGAAACTTACCTGTACATCAAAACCAAATGGTTAAATATTAAAAAAAATTTAACTTTTGGAGAGTCTCTCAACAAAATTTCAAAAAGAAACAAAATACTCTCAATCCAGTTTCCTGGTAATTTAATTTATTGAGTCATCTTAAGTCTGAATAGCTTAGAGCAAAGAGCACATTAATTGCTTTCTCCGAATTCAACAAAATATTCATTTGCAACCTTCTTAATATCTACAACAGAGAAAGGTATAAAAAATTTTTCCTTTGCCACAAAAGAAAGCAATCCCTATTTTACCAAACTCTCAGATGATGCTATGGTTTGGATCTGCAATGCCCCCCCCCCCCAAAAAAAAGCCTCATGTTTGAAAGGTGATTGAGTTACTCAGACTCATCCACTGATCTCTTGTACTGTTAGGAGGCGGGGACTGGTCAGAAGGGGAGGACCCCTGGGGCCTGACCCCCAAAGGGGTGGACTACTGGGGCAGGACCTAGAAGGGTCTACGCTAGGCCCACCATTCCTCTATCACTCCGCTTCCTACCTGCCATGAGATGAACAGCTTTTCTCCAGCTAGGCTTCTGCTAAGCCTTGCCCTTCCACTGTTGCCATCCACTTATGAATGGACTGAGATCTCTTGAAACTGTGAATTAAAATAAACCTTTCTTCCCCCTAAGTTGTCAGTGTTGGGTATTGTGTCCCAACATCGAGAAACTAACTAAGATGATTCTTGTGTACTCTAAAGTTCAATAATCACTCTCAGTCCCTCACTTGCCTCTCTACTCAACTTACACTCCATGATCTTCTACTCTTTCAGTAACCAAAATTTCCTTTCCCTTATCATCTTCATCTAATAAAAAAAATCAAAAATCTCCAAACTGCTCAGATTCTATTAAAAAGTAACATAGTTAAAACACATTGTCACCTCACAGTCTTCAACTCACACTAAGACAAGTATCTGTCTGCTCAAAAGATGTAACAATTTCAAATCTTATTCATTCTCCTTAAATAGCAGTCCTTCCATCAACTCAGAGGTTGACCTCGCCTCCTACTTAACAGAGAAAATAGAAGCAACCAGATGGACGCATCCTCAACTTCCCACCAACCCATCTACACAACTTTCTGCATCTTCACCCATAATCTCTTCCATCCCTTCTGTTAAAATAATAAACTAAATATCCTCCTCTTATGTAAGGCCAAAACTACTTATCAGCTGGCTATTGATCTCTTCCTCCTTGCTTAATGGAAGCTCATGGTATCCATTACTATTCCCTGTCTATATAATTTACCTTTTCCTTACATTTATTATGGAACATAACCAGTACCTGAGTATACACAATGAACCAGTACCTGAGTATACACAATGAACCAGTCAAGGAAAGAAGAGTAAGATAGTGTTTTCTGACCCGAGGTTGAACAGTCATGAAGTATACTATGCTCTCCTGAAGCTCAAATCTGTGCACCCACATTCCTTGGTCACCCTGTCCCTGGATATCACACAGGTACCTCAAATGCAATGCACTCAAAAATCATGCATCATCTTCTCCCAAAATCTGGTCCTTCAGAATCATCCAAGGCTCCTCATCTTGATAAATGGTACCTCTATCCACCCACCTGTGCAGCCAGAAACCCACATGACATGATTTGACATTTTCTTGACAATCTCATCTACTCAGTATGTCTCACGTCAGTCCACCTCTCTCCACTCCCCCTTCCACCATCTCTCTCCAGGATACCATCATCTCTTCTCAGCTTCTGCAATAGGCTTTAGTCACGTCCCAGCACACACTCTTCCTCTCCTCCAATCCGGCCTCCTGTGGGTTGCAGTCAGAGCAGTCATTTCAAAAGAAACATCTAACTACAGCTCTCCTGTATCAAAACTCTTACATATCTTCACGATTTCTATTATAAAAAGTGAAGAAAATTCTTAGTGCAAAGTCTCTCTCTGTGGTTATAAGCCAACGCATGATCTAAAATCTGTTATTCTAGCCTCATTTCTCACAAATCTCCCCTCTCCATGGTCCACTCACACATGAATGCATTTATTCAAGCCAACTACGCTCTCTCCTTCCCAGAAGCTTCATATTCTTCCACTCAGAATATTTTTCTCCTTACATGCCAGCCTATTCCTAGTGATCCTTCAGGTCTCAATTTAAATATGTCAGAAAAATATATGTACTATCCTTGGTGAAACCTCCTCCTACCCCTCAGATTCAGTCAAGCTCACTTTAATTTCCCCATACAGATTACCAGAAACTCATTCATTTAACAAATATTTACTGAACATCTAAACTATACCAGTTTCTGTGCTAGGCAGATAGGAAATAACCATGAATGTTGACAACATTTTTTTAGTGCCAAAACACATACCTTAGAAACTACAATCGTTAAACAAATATTTACAGTTGCAATAAATACTTTAAAATAGAAGTTCAGGCTGCTTTGAGGATGAATCAATGTCTGGAAAGTGAGGAATGTAATTCAAATTCAGGTCTGCTCTGCTGATTCCAAAGCCCACACTTTTTCTCACTACAGTAGGCTGCAAATTCAAGCTTCATTTTTATTTCTAAGCATAACTGACTTTAACCTGTTTCTTAGCTCCAATAGAGTCAAATTCCATGTAATTCTCTCCTTTGCTTCTTAGAGACATTCCTGAGTGCCCCATCCCTGAAACATGGCCATGCTCAACTCCATGAGGCCCACAAATGAGCTCAGCAGCCCAGTGATCTACTCTGGGAGAACAGCAGTGCAGGAGGGATCCAGCCCAGTGCAGGTTATGTGCAGAGGGCTGTATCAACACAGACCTTGGGAAGATTAATTCTCTCTGTGGTTATAAGGCAAGGTGTGTACTCTGAAAATGTAAAGCACCACTCCCCTGCCATTATTTGTGATGGCAAGAGTGGGGGTGACCTCTCTAAGCAACAGAATCTCCCAGGGACAAAAAAGAAATCACCTATTCTAATTGAAACAGTTGTTCCATTACTTATTTAGCCTATAAAAAACCTAAAATACATTTCTACTCATTCATTATTAGCATCTCATTTTTATTCATTTTTTATTTTACAAACAAAACTTCTACTTACAGCCAAATACAGCTTAATGGGTTTTCTTTCTTTCTTTTTCTTTTTTTTTTTTTTTTTGCTTTTTAGCCACTCATTTTTTTGCATCAGAAAAAATTAAACATCTAACAGTTCTCGTGTATTAAATTCACATCTCAGTCATTGAGCAGTCACTGAAGTTACACACACACACACACACACACACACACACACACACACACACACAGAGCTAAATGAAAGAAACCACATTTTCAGGATACGCCACATATGCAGCCCCTGGTGGAGATGCTGCAAAATGACACCAGGTCAAAAGGCAACAACTTAGAAGATTACCAAATACCTGGAGAACCCAGGATGGTTCTGAACCTCTGCTACATAATCTTTAAGATACACAATCAAATTTTTAATGATTACAGATCTACCAATTCTTAGCTGCATGCTTTGCATACATTTCTTACCCTCTCTCGTCTTCAATGTCTTCATTAATACAGTAGAAATGACAATTACACCTATTTTACAGTATAACTGTGAGGATTAACTAAAAGCATGCATGTAAAAGGATAAGCATGCTGTATAATACACAATTAGCTCTCAATAAATACTCACTATAGAACCCTTACTATTTCAGCCTCTAAGTTCTAAGAATTCTATAAGACAAATACCATGAAACATAATAAAAACAATTTGTACTATAGGTACTATCTAGAGTTTGACAGGAATTTGCTAGAGTTCACAACCACAACTGTGAACTTTTAGAGATGAGTCTTTATGTAGTAGTTCTTAAGAAGACTCATCGCTAAAAGTAGTTCTTGAGAACTACTACATTAAGGCTCATTGCTAAAAGGGTTCCCAACTGGTCATTTAGAACTCCTGATGTTTTCATACAATTCTATAAAACTAAATGACCATCAACAAAGATAAAAGGATACCTCCTATTGTAAGGGGTTATAATGTTCAATCAAATGTCATCAGTTCCAAATATATCATATTAATTATTCCAGTTCTTCCCTCCAGAGGAATGGAAAATAGTTGCTCATAAAAATTTTGACCACAGAGCAAAATAACTTTAGTTAACTAAGTTTTTCATATACCTGGATACATTTATTTTTCTATATGGATTTTATTTCAAATCTTTAACATCCTGATTACTAATAAAGAGAAAAAGACAAAATGAAGTAGGATACTCTCCCCAGAATCTGAGTAAGTCTTAAGGCCACAGAAGAGTCTGCACTCCTGTCTGCATTGCTCAGACCCCACCTCATCGGTCCTCCCCTTGCTGAAGCCTTGCTACCCCGCTCAATCCTACCTACCCAGCTCAATCCTACCTGTTCAGCAAGGCTAAATCACACTTTGCTAGTGGTTATTCTGATTTCACACGACCATCTGGTTTTCTGGGGAAGCTGAGGAAGATGCTGTTGGCCTAGAAGAAACTAGTCTCAAAGGCTACATGATTCGGTCAAGTTTAGACAGCTGGTAAGTGACTGAACCATGATTCTAGAAATCCATCAAAATATCAGTGATCATAAAGGACACAGCTAACTACAAAGGAAACAGTGACCACTAGTGGCACCAAGAATATGTAGACCTCCCATCTAAATTATTCTGATGAAAATATCTATGGTTTATTTAAAACAAGTAAACCCATCAGCTAATGAGCCCAGCATACTCATTTCAAAGATACGAAAACAGAAGCTCTTCAAAGTTTGTCTAAAATCAATTGTTCAGTTAGGACACAAGCCTATAAGTATAAATTAGTCCAAAAAAATAATTTATGAATGCATATATTTGAAGAATTTTAAGTTCAAATTAGGTTCAAATAAAATTTACATGAATCTAGTTGGGTCTTATGTCTGCCACGGCGTCATTCCTAGGCAGAACTTCTCCTGAGGAACCCAGCCTTACATTCTCTTAGACTCAAGTTCATAATAAAATGTTCATCTCTTCCCGAAAAATTAGATCTGAACTCAGAATCACAGAGCCAAACTGACACTAGAACATATCTCACTTAAAATAAGCTCCATGACAGAATATAATTCTGTGATTAGTGACATATAAATTATATGTCTAACCCTGCAGCCAGGGATGAAATGAGCTTTGTCCAAGCATGATTTCTTGGGAGCATCTACTGGTACTAAATCTGGACCCTGGTATGAAAAGAGGGGAAATGGATACAGAGAGACAAAAATAATGAAAGTCTACCATCATAATGTAACTGACTGAGTTAGGCCTGGTTAATCACAACCTGAACTGGAGTCATCAGAACTTGCACTGTAAAGTACCAACTCGATTTCTATTATACCATGCTATTTCCTGGAGAAGCCAATTACAGAGGAGTATTTCAATCAGCTTTCAGTCTTAATTTATCTGAAGCTTACAACAGTTCTTTTTTAAACTAATCTTTTAAAAGTTATTGATACTGCCTAATAGGAGGAAATACTATAGTTTAAAGTGGTGAATATTTTATTTCTACTAGATAAAAATGTATATTTTTCTCCAAATTGTTTTCCTTCCTTAAAAGCTATTTTCATGAGTAAAGTAACAGTTTTTACAAACACTCCAGGAAATAATCTTGCTCATGTGGAAAATTTAGCACCATCATTCAGATGATCTTTGGGTCACATGTGCCCAGCACCAGCCATACCAAAAGGAAGGTAGCCTACAAGGCTTATTAAGGGGGTTGAAAGGATCCAAACCTAGACCTTAACCTCACGACTTCTCATTACGTCTTTTAACTCCGCCTTAAAATTCAGTCAGCTCTAGAAGGTCTGCTGGGCTACCAGTGTAGTACAGGGAGAAAAACAGCTATAAATTACTCAAGCAACATTTAACAAATGCAAAGCAGAAAGCTATGTACATGGGGTATAAAATGAGCATTGGGGAAGAATTCTTTGGGGGCAGTTTGCACATTGGGGAAGCGAACACATAGCCCAGTTACAATGCACGATGAAAGTTAGACAAATCTCTTATAGAGGACAGCGATCATTTCAGAAGAGCATTAAATGAAAATCAAAGGACAAGACCCAAACAGAGTTCCAGGTACATCATGAGAGGTAATCATGCAACCTGGAAAAAAGATAGGAAGAAACCAAAGATGAACTCTGACTCCTACTAAATGGTAACAATGGTAAAGAGAAGAAGGAAAGAAGAAAGCAAATTCAACAGCTGATTAACAGATGCAGTGAGTAAGAAGTCATAGTAGGTAAGATGCAATTATACAACGAGCAAGGAAAACACCTTCGCCTTCAAGAGACCTACAATAACCAGGGCAAATAAGACAAGAAAGAAATAAAATTATATACCACAGACTACAGTAACTGCAATAAAACTCAAGTAGATAAACTTCTATGAAGTTTCAGACAAGACAGGAAACGGTGGTAAAGAGATAAGAAGAGTATTAGGCAAAGAAGAATCTGGAAAAGCAGTGACCATGTGGGAGGTGGTGAACAAGAGATGAGGTCAAGAAAGACAGAAAAAATGACTGTGTGAGACCTGAGGCCCTCACACGACCCAGCAGCATGGATCATCATAATTCAATGCCCAGTTACTCGAGGGGCCAGAGAATAAATTCCACACACGTTCAGCAGGAAAAGAAGGGATATAGCTGGAAACAGTGAGAGAAGGCGCCTGAAGCACAAGTTTTCTATTTTATTTTTTGAAGTCTTATTTTTCTAACAAACAAAATGTGGATACCTAACCCTTACCCACATAAGGTTATTGGAAGATAAAGTAACACACTGGTATGATTTTTAAAATTATTTTAGAAAATACTAGTTTCTCTTCCCTTCTGTTTCCTACAGCTGCCATAAGAAATTACCACAAACTTCATAGCTTAAAGTAAGTGAAATTTATCCTCTAACAGTTTGGGCAGAAGCCTGAAATCAAGGTGGATGGCAGGGCTATTTTTCCCCTCAAAAGTTATGAGAGATAATGCTTTCTTTCCTCAAGTTTCTGGCAGCATCAATAGCCCTTTCTGTTCCTCAGCTTCTAGCTGCAGAGCTGCACCCTTCAACTCCATCTTCACACGGCCTGCTCGCTCATGCTATCGTTTTCTCTCTCTCTCTCTCTCTCTCTCTCTCTCTCTCTCTCTATCTCTATCTCCGTGAGTGTGTCTGTGTGTGTGCGCGCGTGCATGCTTCTCTAAGTGTATTCTCTTATAAGGACACCAGTCAATGGATTTATGGTCTACCTTAAATCTAGGAAGATTCAATTTCAAGATCCTTAGCTACAAAGAACCTTGAGATTAAACTCTACAAAGACCCTGTATCCAAATAAAGTCAAGCTCAGAGGACCTGGTTGAACATGAAAGAAGGTGAGGTGGGGCTGACTATTAACCTATCACGTCCCCCTTCTTCTCTGAAACACCTTCAGGTTCCCTAACTGTCTAGTTCCCAGGAAGACATCACCTTTTCTTTGAACTTCTAGGATATTTCTATAGTACTAAACTATAAAACTAAACTATATCTACACATCTCTTAAGGAAAACTGGGATTTTTAAGAAGTCCAAAAAATGTTTTCTCTTGAGACAGGGTTCCGCTTTGTAGTCCAGGCTGTTCCTGAGCTCACTATCGTAGCCCAGGCTGGACTTAAACACACAGCAACGCTCCTATCTCAGGCCCCCAAGTGCTGGGATCACAGGTATGTACCAGCATACCTAGAAGAAATCCAAAATTGAGTCAGCATTTTCAACAGAATTAGAACTTACATTCCAGTCCTGTCCACACCAATCACCAATTGTGAGACATTGGATGAATTACTTCAGTACTGTAAGATTTGATTTATTCATCTTTAAGTGAGAACATTTGGAGGAAAATAAGAAATACAGCAAAGGTTAAAACTTATGTTTTCATGAAACATGCATGTTTTAAACTCTAAAATGATATACAAATACTGATATTTCTAAAACTTTGAATGTTTATTTAACAAAATGTACTGAGATGTGACAGGCACCATCTTAAAAACCCTGGGGAGATAAGAGAAGGAAACATATTCTATGACTTAGTAGGCTCACATCCAACACTAATACATAAGTTAAAAATATAAAACAATTTACCAGTGAATTATTTTGAAATTATATGTCTCAAAGAGCAGAGAAGACAATGACCCATACTAGCTTGAAGGAGGAAGAAATTAAGCTACATATTATAGGACAGGCAGGATTTAGCTAAAGACAAAAACAACTGTTTTTAATAAGGGATGCAAGAGGAAATGCATACTGTGCCTTAAGGGGGAGAGAGGAACTCACAAGCCAGGAGTAGATGGTGAAGGTGGGGGGAAGAAAAGACCTGGACTAGACCAATCTCAAAGCTAAATAGTATGATTAGACTTGATATTGAGTGGCAATGGCGGGAAGCACCTGAGAGGACAGTGTCATTATGAGAGCAGAATTTGGAGGAGAAAGCCCAGCAGCACTTAAATCCTAGGCTGGCAAGACTGAAGGCAAGGACACAGACTAATCCAAACATGCTCAGCTTCACTGGTTGCTAAAATCGTGACTGGCAGCAAGATGTGTAGTTTCTGGAAAGCTGCTTATTTTTCAGACAATAATTCTAAGCCTTTCCAGGGATTTTTTTCTTATGTTGACCTCACTAAATGAATCACTGAAATATAAGAAAGCTTCCATTTAGCATCTCTCATAATTCCAGGGCAGAAAAGCATCATCGAGGACACACAAACAAGCTCCAACCTAATGTGAACATTCACTCTAAAGCAACACCAACAAAGGTGTCTCATAGCCTCTGTTTAACCTAGGAAATGTGCATATCACCAAAGTTCCCATCCCTAAGAACAACTATAGTCAAACCCATCAGCTTCTTCCAGAGACACTAGATCTGGCCTGAATCCTGGGCAGCTCTTGTCTGAAAAGTTTAGAGCTGTCCACTGCTAGAGGAGGAGGAAGGACACAAGGCCTCCAGGGCTCTGGGCAGAGCTGCACACCTCCCCGGTGGCGACCAGCTGAAGGGAGGCAGGTCTGCTCCAGTCACTCAGCAGCGCAGTCCTCACACCATCTGTGCTGAGCTCTCTGCCAAGACATGACGCCTGGGCACACCACTCCCCACTCCCACTCCCACTCCCACTCCCATCACTTTCTCCTCTGAGAAGGAAAAACAAAATCTGCTTCAAAGCTTCATCTCTTTTCTTTTTCCCAAACTCTGTTTCTAAGAAATTATCTCTCCTTTATAAAACACAGAAATTACCTCTCCATTACAAAATACAGAAGCACATAATCCCCTAAAAGCTCCAAATGGACAAACTGTACAACCTCCACTGGGAAAAGGATATCTGGTTTTCCATCCCAAAAATCAGTTCCTTGTTGGGACTTTATCCTTTTCCTTCATCCTTTCATTTTTTTTATTCTCTTATTTTTTTGGTTGAAATACTGTGTTTTTAAAATGTGATGTATATGGAAGTTATAAAGCTTAGTAATAAAAAGAACACTCACAACCTTTCTTCACTTTAAGAAACAGAAACTGCCGTCACCACCGAAGCTTTCTGCTATTCCTCCTGCCTCGCACTGGCTTCCAGAAGAAGCAATCACAACACAGAATTTTGTGTTGACCATTCCCCCTTCCTAATCTCAGAACTAAATGAAATCACTTAGCCAAAAGCCTCCTATTTCTCCACATCTAAGTCCACGTCCACTGCTATTTCTGTTGGCCAAGAACACACTATCCAGCCATCTCTCACCAAATTTTCATCACCCCTGGGAAGCTGAACCTCCACTGAACCCTAGTTCATGATAATCCAACTGCTGAACACCTGTGAAGTCTCTCCTCAAACGTGGACACAAATGTCCTAAATCACCAACTTGTATCCCTCCCTTCTTTTTTTCCTCTTTCCTTCCTTAGAGCTGTCCTTCTAGGATGACTCTTTCTACGTTGCCCCAGGATAGCGTTAGACTCCTGCATTCAAGGGATCCTCCTACCTCAGTCCCGAGTAGCTGAGACTATAATTACAAGCCACCAAGGCCAGCTAAGGTCAGACCAGGACACTGGGTTTTTTTTGTTTGTTTTTTCTTTTTGAGACAGGTCTCACAGGTCTCTCCCTAGTACAGGCTTGCCTTGAACTCACTATGAAGCCCTCAAAATCAAAGTAATCCTACTGTCTCAGCCTCTCAAGTGCTGGGATTACAGGTGTGCACCACCTCACCCAGCTAATGCCATGCTGGGGAATACAACTCACGGCCTTGCATAACTGCTGTGTCATTCCTCCAGCCCAAATCAGCATACTTTTTATACCTAATTACTCTATATTTTAGTATACTCAGTATACTGTGAGTATTCCAGGTTCCTCTGACACCAGTGTCTATTAGCTATTCATAATATGGACCATTGCTAATAGCCCAGAAACTCAGTGTGAAGTTTACATGTCGCTCACACCAGAACCACCAAACACTTAAAGGCAGGAAGCATGTCTGAAAGAAGTTCTGATGTGGGGTTAAGGCTTGATCATCCTATCTTACCTCAAAGAAGGGGTAGCCATGCAATGAGGGGAAATGTGAGTTTTTCCAGGTGTGGTGGTGTATGCTGGTAATCTCAGCTACTTAGGAAGCTGAGGTAGGAGGATTACAAGTCTGAGGCCAGTCTGAGTGATTCAGTGAGAACTTGTCTCAATTTCTATTTTTTCTTTCTTTCTTTTTTTTTTTTTTTTTTTGAGACAGGGTCTCACTCTGTGGTCCAGGCTGGTCCTGAACTCACTTCGGAGCCCAGGTTGGCCTTGGACTCACGGCAATCCCCCTGTCTCAGCCTTCCGAGTGCTGGGATTACAGGTGTGTGCTACCATGCCCAGCTTATGTCTCAAATATTTTTTTAAAAAAAATTAAAGAGCTAGGGATATAGCTCAGGATTCCCTGGGTTCAATCTCCAGTGTTGTCTCCCAGAACACCTCCCAGGTCCCAGCTTCCCAGCCCCACCCCACCAACGAAAAAACACCCTCACATTTGAGTTTCTTCCTCTCTACCTTCAATTCCTAACCTGGTATGCGATATGTAGTCCACAATCAGACCCACACAGGACAGTTCTGTCACTATGTGTATAAATCTAGCCTTAGCAGAAAAGACTCATGACACACCTTCAAAGAGTACACTGCTTTATTTGGCTCTGTCTCACTTCTCCCTGACACATCAGTCTCTACATCCCTACATAAGAAAGGACACATGCACATCAATCAAAAATCTAAAACTATCTTTGATTCTTTGTTTTGTGATTCACAATAGAGGGATACTACTATTACCTAGCACAAAAGTGGAGTTTAACTTAATGCATATAAGGCCTTGAGCATGGTGATAGCACATACCAGTTAGTGAAATAACAGAAAGCATCTTCCACTTTTCTCTGTATAATTTCAAAAAATCTACCAAATATACTTTACTGACGAACTGCTAGCAAGTCAAATCTAGCAATAGATACAAAGTATTATGTAGCATGGCTAAGTGACATCCCAAGAAAAGGCTGGCTCAACATATGAACATCAGTCAATGGGACACACTGTGATAGGCTAAAAATCACATGATCATTCCAACAAACATAGAAAATGCATCTAATAAAATTCCAACACCCACTCATCATAGAAACACTCAGAAACCTAGGAATCAGTGCAACATCCTCAACACAATAAAAGGTAACTAAATTGACACTTTTTACTAATGGTAAAACACTAACAGCTTGGTCCAAAGATCAGGAATAGAATAAAGACATTCAATACCTTCACTTCTCAACATTGTACTGGATATTCTTCCAGGACAGGAGGAGGCAAAGAAAAAGGAAGAAAAGGCATCCAAGCTGGAAAGGAAGATGTGAGACTATCTCTACTTGTAGATAATATGGTCCTGTGTACAGAAAAATCTAATGAACACAAACACACGCACAGTCAGATGATCCCAACTTTTCAACTTCTCAATATACCACAAAACTACATTAATGAACACAATATGGTATTAATGTAAGTATAGGTAATGAATCACTGAAGGCCCTTGAAAGAATGAGACAGAATTAAGAATTCAAAAATGAATGCATAATTCCATGTTGAATTTATTTCTGACAAGGATCCCAAGACAAATCAATGGGGAAAGAACAGTCCTCAATAAATGGTGTTGGGAAAAATAGATACATACAGGCTAAAGAAGGAAGTTATGTAATGTATCTATTAACAGTAAATTTCCATAAATGTCAGCTCACTTCTCATCATTTTGTCAAATGGATGAGGATGATATTTGTTCCTACTGACCAGGTACTGTGCCTCACACAGGAGGCTTTCCCTAACCAGGCCAGGGATTTAGGCATCTAAGGACATATTAAGATAAAAAAATGAGGGAAAAAGAGGCTGGCAGGTAAAACATCTCTCATATGTGTTTAACTGGAAATTATATTCCAACTTAATGTAATTCATAGATTCATTATGTCAGGCCTGAAAATCTCTAGGCCAGGAGATGGGTGCTTGACAGGAGAAAGAAAAGGCACACTGCTCCAATTATCACAAATGGAATACCTTAGAAATAAACGTATGTTTCCAGAGATGGAATGAGAAGACCTTTTATGAGGAAGAGCTGAGAAAGTGGAGCCAGAAAGCCTACTCTAATTTTTCACACAAGAGGCAAAATTACAATCTTGCCACTTTTACACTCTAATGTTAAGAGGCAAGAACACACTGAGCTCACTGCAGGGGAGACTTGCTGCCCCTTCAGAGCCTCCCCCAAGTCCCCACCTCTTTGTTTTACACAAGAATTACACATAAATCCAATACCCTCAAGCCAACTAAGAGGAGGAATTGAGTGCAGATCCCAGGTCAGCCTGGCTTTCTCAAATCAGAATTGGCTAGTGAGCACTGCCATTTGGTTAGTTAACACCCAAATACTGCTGTGTATATTAGGGATCCTGAGTCTAAAGGAGCCCAAAATTAATGAGACATACTAATCCAAATGATATTTAAAACTCTGCATTAGTTCTCACCACCAAAATATCCAGGTCCTTCTATCTAATGGCCTGGTGACCCACCCACCCTCATCTCCTCACAGTCCACTCTCTTTCCTTTCGATCATATACAATATCAACACCAAGAACAGGGCATTTTCCAAATAACAATGTCTTTTTATGTCTCCCTGCTTCACTGCTCTACCTCAAAGGCTTCATTCCTCCAATCCACCTAAGGAACTTCTACTCTTCCTTTAAGTCCAGCTCAGATGCCTCCTCTTCTGTTAATCTTTTCCCAGCCTCCTTCCCACTATAGGCAAGAAAGCCCTCTTCACTCCTTTATGGGCCAAAGAGTAGCATAAAGTATACATAACATTAAGGGTGAATATTTTGCTCATAATCTTTCACAGAGTTGATAGGACTCTTAGTAGAGATTCTAGCATATTATCTGTCATATAGTCCTTTGCTTTAACTAAAATATCGGGAAGAAGCTCAATACATATACAATAAATAGAATCAGAGGTTCTCTGGTTGTCACAATATAAAGAAAATCCCACCTGGGTCTCCCTACTCTGGACCCTGAGGAGGGCTCAAAGAACCCTTGATCCTGATCCAAGACGCTCTTTCCACAAATCTGGAAACCTGGTCATAAGAAGAGAAATAAGGTATTCAAGTGCAGGCAACAGTCTTCACAATGGGGCCAAGACCAAGATTTCCTGCCTCCTAGCTCTTTCTATCACATTCCTGCTTTTCTATCAGTAAAACAAATAAGACGCCTGATTAGTCTTAAAATTTCAATGGGAGCTTCTTCCGTCAGCTTCCAGCTGGAGCGGAGGATGTGCCAGTGTAATTTCCATCCTGAGACAATCTTAATGACCAGCTGCTAAGAGAGTCAGTGGGGAGGCAGAGAAGGCAGAGGCTGGGGGAGATGCCACGCCAGGAGGCTGCTATTTTCAGGGCCAGTGAAGCACCATATCTCAGAAAGGGCCCACTTCTATGACCAGATTTCTGGGTCATCATGAAGAGCCCCATTTATCCATCAAAACAAAGAACAACAACAACAACAACAAAAAAGCAAATACATGCCTGACAATTGCAGCTTTTATGTAGTAAGCCTGGTTTGGACAAGCAGATCCAGGCTGGATTATGGATGGCAAATACAAGCTGCCTGACTAACATGTAGTCTCAATTTCCTGGCCTGCAAAATCAACAGCTACACTAATCTCACAGTTTGCACAAGTATCATGTTGATTAAATGAGACGACGCAAATAAAAGCTCCAGGCAGCTGACGTGAAGTAGCCAGCCTTCATCAGCCAGTAACTCCCTTCTTCCTCTATGTTAGGCATGGCTCTCTCTCTATCCAAGTTTCCTATAATAAAAAAGCCCTTTGAAATTTAAATTTAAAACACTGACAAACCAAGTTTTTATGCACTAGATATCTGCTCCACTCCCAGATGCACATGTTAAAACCTTTATCTCCAATCGTGAAGATACCTAGAGGTAAAGCCTTTGGGAAGTATATTAGTCTAGATGAGGTCATGACGACAGAACTCCCAAGACGGGTTTGGTGCTCTCATAAAAGTATGAGAAGACAAGATCTCTTTCCCTCCCCACAATGCAGGACACACAGGAAGGTACTGTGTACAAGCCAAGAAGAAAATCATAATGAGAACTCCACCAAGCTACCACCCTGACCTCAGACTTCCAGTCTCCAGAACCAGGAGAAATACCTTTCTATTGTTTAAACTACTCAGTCTAGCTTCTGAACTGACAGAAACAGTGCTGGTAAGGGACTCTCATATACTGTGAGTGGGAATATGAACTAGTACAGTAAACTATACTAAACTAGTTCACTGTACTGCTAGTACTAATTTCAAGTCTTACATAAATACGAATATGTGCTCTAATAACCCAGCAAATTCCACCCCTGGGTATTCACTCAAAAGAAATAAGAGCTTATACTCACCAAAACACATGCATAAGAATTGCTCACAGCACTGTTATTCATAATAATTCCAAACTAAGAACTTAAGTACCCATCAACAGCAGAATGGACAAATAGGTCGTGATACATATTTACAATGGAATACAGTCAGCAACAAAAAATTTAAAATAAACTAATGCTATAATAAGAGAAAACAGATGAATCTCACGAGCACAATGCCAAACTAAAGAAGCCAGACAAAGGAGGTTATGCTATATAAACGTATTCATACAAAGCTCAAAAACAGGCACTAATACACAGTGGAGCAAGTAAAGCCAGCAGTTACTTGGTGAGGAGCAAGAAATAACAATTGAAAGAAATATGGAAGGTTTCCAGGTACTGGTGACACTGCGTATCTTGACTCGGGTCATACTTCATACTCTACTAAAACTACTGAGCTATACAATTGCATGTCAGCTTTATACTTCAATTGTTGAGTAGTTTACACAGAAAACAAAACCCTGGGACAGGGAACAGACTGAGGGTCCTAAGGTCCCAAAAGGCCGTTAGCCAGGGACTGTACTCTTTCACTCCCAGGTTTCTATCCCTCCTTCTCCATTGCCGAGGTTCTATTTTAGACTCCTACTGTGACGTGAATGGACAACCCAAGCGTGCTCGCAGGTGGTCTCCTGGGCTGCACAAGTTCTCCCTCCTCCACTTTCTACACTGTGAGTGCATAGACCTCCTGAAGCCTCACATGGGCGAGTCAGTCCCCTGACCAGAATGAGCGCTACCTTCCACTGGCCACAGGATATAAATATAATGTAAAATTCTCTGGGATTTGCACTCAAGGTTCTTCTTATCAGATTCCAATCTACTCATCTAGGACCAACTCATGATTCCTTCTTATCGTGGCCCACTGCTTCAATCAACCAAACAAACAAAACATGGTTCACAAGTTGTCTTTCTGTTTTCAATGACTTAATGGAAAAGGACTTAGGCAGAAAGAAACTATTTGCTAATATGGTAAAAAGCTAACAAAGTCTATATATTCCCCAAAGCTACTTCTCCATTCTCCAACTGTTCTCAGTATTTTTTTTCCAGAAATTTCAATTTTAGCTTCAAATGATAAGGATCTGTTGCAAAATACAAAGAATAAATCTAGCTCCGGGCAAATAATAGAAGTAATTTTACCCTGTGTTTCTGGGTTTCCCGCATAAGAGTGATAGTAACAATGACTTTCTATTTATACAGCACTTTGGAGCTTACTGAGCACTTTCATAACCTACTTTATTTCAACAAAGACTCACAATAACCCTAGAAACCAGGTGTTCCCATCCACATCTACACAGGAGGACAACAAGGCTCAGGTGAACACTAAAGTTACCTTCCAGCTCTCATGTCCTGGGACTCAGCAATAGACAAATATACTCTGAGAGCTGCCAGCTACCCTCCTGAGCATCCCTCACACTACCCCGCCATCTCCTCACCCTGCAAGCCCGGCAGGTGGTCACTCTCACGCTGCAGTTATAATCTCTAATACACTGCCCAAGAGCACCATTCCTACTCACCTAGAGGTATTAATTTCCTGGAGGCAACCAAGATTGCACTCTGTAACATTCAATTAAAGGGTGAAGTTACAGGCAGTACAAGAGGAGGCAAGAGTGATACATGGAAAAGACTAACCAGGGGCCCAAGAACTTCCTATCTCTTTACGATTTTCTGAGACTAACTCTCAACCAAGCTGCTATATGCCGAGGGAAGAATGCAACATGGCCTTTGCACTAAGGGAACTCACTACCTAACCCTCAGCAGTTGGTCCCACCTGGACTGTGAACTGAAACTTAAACTTAAAGGATTGTTTCCTGGACTCCACAACCACAGATGGCTTTTGCCAAGTTGGAACGGATGCCCAGAGGGCGCTCTAACCACTGCCATCCACTTCCCTCAGTGAACTCAAAACCAAACCCAAGGAAGTAAAATGCCAACAGATGAGAAGGCAGTGTGCGACTACTGTAACCTTTTCCTGCACTCAGAGAAATACATGTCAAAGCAGTCAAACACTGCCTTATGCCTATCTATCACTTTATGAAGATTATATCATTTGTTGGAAAGCGAGATAAAAATGATGGTCTACAAGTTGAAAGCCTTTTACAGAAGCTTTTATAGGTATTATAATACAATAATATCTGTCAAAAGCTATATATCTTATAATAATCTTTGATCAAGTAGCTCCTCCTCTGAAAACTGAGAATGCTATACATGCTACATAATTATGATGAGAACCAGAAGTCAAGACAATTCTCTAACAGAAATAGAATTGAAGAAATCATGGTGCATCAGCCACAAAAACATGTAATTATTAAGACTATGCAATAATATAATCAATCTTCACAGTATTCCACACAATTATGAAGTATATGTAAAATTACTTATAAGTTAAAAATGAGAAAGGCTACAACCATAATTATATAAAATATATTCATTTTGAAAAATATTGGAAGAGATATGGAAAAATAAAGTAGCTGTTCTATTGCTACAGTATAAACATGAAAGAAACAATTTCTTTCTTTAATTGTTGATATGACAATAAATCATTTTATTGCATTACTTAACTCCCTGTCCATACCACTGAAGTATAAGCTTTGTGAAGACAAGAAAGTATCTTTTATACTCATCCTCCCTGCACAAGAACTTACTGAATATTTCATGAAGAGTGAACAAAGTACAAAGAAAACTTCAAAACAAATACGCCCAAAAGGGAAAAGAATGTGGACCATTAGAAACAAGCAAAAGGCTCATCTCTATGTATCTGTTTCTTCATTGCAAAACCCAAATCAACGCACTAAAAATCCCAAGGAGACTTTCTTCTTTCAAAGCTACTACCAACGCCTTTGTTCCTAAAATGTCTGAAGACAAGCAAAGTATTCTGGAAGTGGCTGTGGCAGCAGACAGCTCCCAGAATTTTCAGGAAATGGGATCAGTAGGAAGAAGCAGGAGTCCTGAAAATTCTTTCTTTGCCCTAAAATTCAAATTTGAGTATACTTACCTTCCTGACAACTACAGCCAAAATTAACTGAGGGAGTGGAGGACACAGCAAGAGGGACTGACCACGTTGGAATGGAGGGAGAACAAGAAAAGAACAGATCAGCAGGGAACAGTCTTTTTAGGAGGAACTTACGTCTGATGCCTCCCTGAACTGTGGCTAAAAAATAAATTTTGAGGTACAAAAAATAAATAAAATAAGAAGCTTTAAAGGAATCGAGCTCTGATGTGAAAGTCCCCTTTCCTGACAACTCAAACTCAACCTGAAATACATCAGAGGCACCAGAAGGACTCCTAAATCATAAAAGTATTATAAGAATTAACAAAAACACATAAGAAAAGGAGAGAGTCTAAGTTATTTTTCAACCAACCTACGCAACACCTGTCACAAACCATACAGGCTCTTTTCAGCTTAAGCAATTTTTTTCCCCATCTTTGATGCTTCTATGCAAAAGCAACATCAGTTGACTAATGCAGCGCTCAGAGTGCTCAGCTGTACGGAGAAAAGGGACGCTAAGTAAGGAAAAAAGGTGTGAAGCAAAAACAGTCTAGAGGCGTTGGATGCTGCTCTGCCTAGTTCACTGTTTCAACTCTAAGCAAATCATAATCCTACTAAGCTTTGGCTTCCTAATCTAAACCAGAAATTGCACCATTTTAACACAAGGTTGAAGTGACAATTAAATGAGATTTGAAGTGAAAGTACAGAACAAGCTGTAAAGTTTACTTAAATATATTAGCTTTTTCAGGTTATGAATGCTATAATTTTCTGAGAACGTGACAAATGAGTGAATTTCTCGACCAAAACTGTCTACATACATCATCTGGAGGGAGCACAAAAACCAGTCTTGCCCCACTTTGCCAAGTCAACCAATAGTTTATTCCTTAAGAGTTGACTTGTCATGTTTGTCTTACTTACCTTTTCGTTGCTGTGACTCAGTACCCAACATCCACAACTTAGGGAGGAAAGATTTATTGTAGCTCACAGTTTCAGAAGGTCGCAGTCCATTTACACGTGGGCAGCTGGAAAATGATGGAAGCACACGGAAGGGCTGGAGCGAAGGCAGGGCCAGAGCCAGAGCTCCAGAGGCAGAGATCCAAACAACATGGTGGAACAGAGAGAAACAGGGAGGAAGGGCGGAACCAGCACACGCCCCTCCTTCAGGCCAAGCCCACACCTCCGCCCCTCCCAGCCAAGTCTCACCTCCCAACCCTACAGAGTATCCATAGGAACATGAGACTTTTGGGGGACACTCCAGATCCAAACCACGACAATGTTGGTAAGTGGCAACAAATAATGGTTCCCATGTTCCAATTAATTCTACTGTTGAAATTCCACCATTCGTGACTTCAAAATTTTCTATTTTCTAGCTCTTTCTACAAAAATACAAAAGCCAGGGGTGTGGGGGGAAGACTGCCAATGGACATTAACCACTCTAACTGAACTAAATTAACTCAACCTGCTAAAGCTAAGAGCTAGGAAATCCTGGTGCCAACATTTCCCCAAAGCATAGTGATCTCAAGTCTTCAGTCTTATTGTCTCCAATTACCAAAACTTCCCCCAAATTTTAGCACCAAAAAAATTTCCAGACTACTTCTTGCACTGCAAGACAGGACTTCAAGTCCCAATTTTGTTTCAGAATAGATGTTCACCTCTAGAACAAGCCCCAGGATAAACAGTACCAATGGGGTGATAAGGCACAGAAAAGAAAGCAAAACTCAGCATGTCCACAGCTCAGCAAAATATAACCAACAATTAGAAAAACTGCCCATAATCATAATTAAAAGAAAACTAAATGGAGAAGTGCTCCTCCTATTTATACCTGCTCTTGATCCTAGTGGAGGCTACAGTTTCAGCTCACACACTATATTGAAACCCACTGTGTTCATTAGGTATATGAGGTCCTTCCATAGACACTACCTCCTGAAGTAAGTAGAGCAGGTGCTGTCAATGTAATTGTAAGGACGATGAAACAGACTGATAGAGACCAATGGCAGCTGACTATGGCCTGAACTAAATGGGTCTCAACCTTTCCATCTCCACCTTCCACGGCACCATTCACTCACTGACTTCTTATGTCAGAATCTAACAGCTTCCATTAGAGTTCCCAGCTAACACCAAGGGGAAATCGTTAGGTAAATAGCTGTGGAAGACAACCCTGCAAAATGGCTTGAAAATTGGCATGTTCATCCAATAATAAAGTTTCCAACATGAGTAGCCGTATGGAATAAGGAGCATAAGCATGCTAGGGAGGCTGCAAAAATATACGAAGGAGAAGTCAAAACCCGCATTCTAGCTCTGATTCCATCACTTTCTGGCTATTTGATTTGGATACTCTTCTGAACCTCCTCAGATCTTAATTCTTTCATTAAGTAAAAAGAGAACAATATTAATTACTGTATCACAGGTAATACTGTAGAGAGTTAAATGAGGCATGGAAATGACTGTGCTTATAGGATAAAGTTTCCACAAATAAGCCAGTTTAAAAACATATTCCCCGGAGGCTGTTTCAAAACACTGGTAATCACTGTTTTCTATACTATGTGTAATAAAGTACTCCAAAAAATGAAAGAATATTTATCCAGGTTTGTCCTATATTTCAAATTTATTTTTAAGTGTCAAGGAAACTTGCCTACAAACACTATTATTTGACTTGAAGTTTCCTATAAATACCCAAGTAAGCTGTTGTCTAAGAGCTGCTATGAAAACCTGCTTGTCGTGGTAGGGTATTTATTGAACATCTCTCATATGTCACCCGTGATGTTAGACATTTGCAAAATTTATTTCAATTGATTCCTGTAAAAGAAATCTCTGAGATACGCCACGTCTCCCTTTTAGACAAAAACAATCCTAAGTCTAGGGAGAATAGGAAGCTGCCCAAGATCCACCACACTTCCATGACACTGAGGAAAAGAAATACCAACGTGTTCGGGCGAGGAGAAATCAGGAATGTTATCACCTAGAAATCTAGAACACAGAAATATCTAATAGCTATAAACAGTTACCTATTTCATGATCTACAAAAATTATTAATACATTAGTTTAAAGCAATGCCTGCCGGTAGCATAGTACATCACTGGTACACGATATATTACCGTCATTTCACCCACCCCACTTGCCCAAGTTTCTCCCCCCTTCCCTTGTCCAAAACCTTAATGCCAACTAGCTTAAATCTGCTCTACCCACACCCTACCCATTACTGTTACTATGCTTTTTCTCTTTCTCTTCCTCTTACTTGATTTCTTGCCTACCTCAGTGGCCTGAATTACATTCATCCTTCAGAGCCCAGTTCAGACCCACCCCTTCTGTGACTCTCCAGGTCCCCAGAGTCTCCTCCCTTCCCTGAACAGTTCTTCATACTGGTCAAACAATACAACCTTTAGAATTCACTCCAAATCTAGAAATACTCAACTGACAAGGTCCTTTAAAGATAGAAGGTTTAGCCTGTACTCCTAATTTTTGAAATAGAAATTAAGGCTTCAAGAATTAAATTGCCTACAGTAACACAAAAAGTTAGTTGACAGAGTAGAAACTTGAGCCCAGAAGTTTTCACTCGTTCCACTCTGCTCTCCTAATCATGTCTTCTCTGAGTTTCTGTGTGAATTCTCAAAAATGAAGGCATATATTCTGTAATTATCTGGTTCTAAGTACTCAAGTGGTTTTGTAGACTTCACAAAAACAAACACTGGAGTTAGTTGTGCTTGGCTAACTGATTCGTTTATTGACCTTTCATTAGTTCCCTTTCATCCAACAGTTAAAATGTTAGTGAACACAGGATTACGTAGAACTTAAATTCCCAGCAACAGCTCTTCATCAGGAGAAGCCAGGAACCAAAAAGGACAATAACTTTGTACATATCCCTGGAATCACAAGGACCAAAAAAGAAAGAGCTCAGTCTATGTCACTGGGGCATAGATACATAAAAGAAAAACAGTTTTCAGCTGTCATGATTAACACTGGGCCTTCAAAGGATTCAAGCCAATAACACAAAAAGGGGACCTCAATTTCTTCCCACAAAACCTGACACTATTTGTGCAGGTCTGAATCAGGATGAAGTTATTGTAAGGATCTTTTAAGAGACATATAAGAGTTATAGACCCTGGAAAGGGATTATAGCTGTGCAATGAACTAAAATGAAAGAATAGCCCTAGACAGAAAAAAAGAAAGAATATCCCTAGACAGAAAAAAAAAAGAATACAGAAAAAAAAAAGAATACATGCTAAAACTTAGGAAAGGCTCAAGTGAAGCGAGGTTTTCGGTGCCTAAGCTAAGACAGAAAAAGCAGCAGAAAGCACAACAGCTGTTCTGGAGAAAATAAACCCAGGTTGCCCGCGCACACAGTGAAGGTGAATGAAAGGTGGGCACGCACAGCATCAGCCTCAGGTTAGGAAATTCTAAACTGGCAGCAATAACTAAGGCACTATACCATTGGATAAAAGATTTCTATTTTTATACCTGTCATTGATTTTCACTTTGGTTAATGTAACTGTTACTTGTTTATATTTATAGGGAACTAAAGATTCACTTTTCTCATCATAGATGTTTTCACAACATTTCATTAGTCATGATTGGTTTAACAAGTAATTTCCAAAAAACCTTCTTTATCCTACCAACACTGGGGACACTGAAATAAAGGGATTTCAGCACTGGTGAAGGTGGAGCAATGGGGAAGATGGACAAAAATCTCGTTATAATACCATGAATTAACTGTTGTAAGAGGTAAGCAAGCACATTATGGCTTCCAACATCAACTGCAAGACTTTAAGGAATGATAATCTCTAGCCTTAACTCTAGAAGTGTGAACAACTGAATTTATTGTATATTTTTGTAATAAAGTTTGAGCCAAATGTGGTGGTAAACATCTGTAATCCCAGCTACTTAGGTGACTGAAACAGGAGGACCACTAGTTCAAAGCCAGATTAGGTCATTTACCAAGATTCTGTCCGAAAATAAAAAATAGCAATGTTAAAAATTAAAAGGATTAGAGGTACAGCTCAGTTGCTCTACATAGAGCTGCTGTGGACCAGATAATACTTTCCAATTCGGTGGGCAGCTATACTTCTCTCACTCAAAGCTAAATCTCTAAAGATTTGCAATTTGGTATGTTTAAAAATTAGTACCTAATTTATCTTTCAAAGAACATAGTAGTGAAAGCATTCTAAAGCTTACAGTTGAAGAGCATGCAGATGGCAAAACTGTATGCACCTCTACTCCTAGGGTATGCCTCTTTCCATTGTCCCCTTCTATCCTTTCTCTTATTCTCTGAATGTCTCCCTGCTCAGTGAAATTAAGGGGAAGATTTACTAACCTTAAACTCTATGTCACGTATTCTGCAGGATACTAGGGGTGCAAAAATAAATAAAACACTAAGCCTGTCCTCAAAAGAACTTGCTACTTAGTGGGGGATGCAGACACATAACAGATAATTTTGCTGAGTCTGTTAACAGAAGTACTCACAGAACTGAAAGAAGGCATGAAGGAGGGAAGGGTGCATAGATATCCAGAACAATATAGAAAATCAAAGAAGGTTATCTGGAAAAGAAGAATGGCTTCATATTCAAGCCACTTGTAGTTCTACCTGTGGGTAGAAATGGCTAGGAGGAAGCCAGGGAAGAAAGCAGAATTCAAATCCCAGGAGGGCCATGAACTTTACAGGACATGGGAAGCCACTTGCTAGAACCTGGGAAGCCTTACCTATAAGTAAAGGAGTCAAGAGGTCAAATTTATATGTCAAGTAGTTCATTCAAATTATTAAGTAAAAATCATGAAAAGACTTGCAGAAGTTGTAGATGAAAGCTAATGAGACCTTAAAGTAAGCATCCATTGGGTATCACCAGTTGAGACAGAATACAAGGAGCTTAAGTGGGAAAATAAAAAATTCAGTATTGGATCAAATGACCTTGAGTTACTCTTAACCACTCAGATAAAAATGTCCAACAGGCAAATGAACATGTATTTGTCTAAAGACAATGACACTTAATAAGGTAGGTAAAGGAACTTCAAAATGAATGGTATGAAGAGAACGGGGCCTGCAATGTTCAGAAGTCAAGGGCTTCCAGCTGGAGAGTATATCTCAGGGGTTAAAGCACCTCCCTAGCATGCACAAGGACCTGAGTTCAATTCCCCTGCACCATATAAAAATTAGCCAGGCACGGTGGGGCAATGCCTGTAACCCCAGCACAGGGGAGGCTGAAGCAGGAGGACTGTTATGAGTTGGAGGCTACACAATGGTGAGTTCAAAACCTGCCTGGACTTCAGAGGGAGACCATCTCAAAAAAAAAAAAAAAAAACAGAATGCAAGGGCTTCCAAAGGGAAGATAAACATTGTCAAAATATCAGTGAAAGTACAGATTGACACTCTCCTCCAAATTTAGCAATTAGGTTCCCAAGAAAGAACAATTTCAGTAGTACAGAGAAAACAGAAGCCCAATGTCAGTGAAGAGGGCTTTGGAAGTGGAGTAAGAATTCCTTTCCACTTTTGGAAAAGCGATTAAGAAGGCGAGAAGTAGGACTGAGGCTGCAGCTCTGGAGTACAGCACTTCTGCATGCACAACGCCCTGGGTCCATTCCCAGTACTGGGAAAAAAGAGGAAGAAAGAAAACGAGGCGTAGTTTTCCACTTGTGTATGTACAAGGAAGCAACCGGTGAAAGAAGAATTCAGCAGAAAAAGAGAGCATGCACAGAGGAAAAAGAAGGAAAGAAACGTGCAGCAAGACCACACAGAAGGCAGGAGAGGCGGGTCTTCTGAAGTCCGCAATACCCTCATCCTCTCAGAACGCAGTAAGGAAAGTGAACATTGGGAGAGAAGAGAAAAGTGCATATCAAGTGTATTAGTTTGTGTCCTTTCAAAAGGCAGAATTTACAGATTTTTAAAACAAAAAGGATCTATTTAGAAGGCTTTCAAATCCAAGGATAGAGATAGTCCAAGATGGCAGCCTGCATGTGCAAGAGCTGGAGTGTCCAGTGGCTGCTGAGCCAAGAAGCAGATCTCCCGTCCGGGACTACAGGACAGCCGCTGAGGTGAGAGTCTGCTGCAGAGCTCGGTTGTTCTAAGAACAATGGCGAAGACTGGAGCCGGAAGATCGGCGACTGAAGATCAGCAACAGGCAGACAGGCACAAGTCGAGACTGGAGCGAGTCTGTGATGAAAATCTGCAGCACATAAAACTCAGCACCCATGCACAACTGCAAAGGCGAGAGCTTTCCCAGAGGAAGAAGCTGTAACGATCCTGCTTCTTCCTTCCTTTCATATGGTCAGAGTTCCACCTGGGCCTCCTACATCTGGGTGGGTGCTCTTCCCTCATTGGCTGGCCCACAAACCACTCACACTCTAATCCAGGCTGGTTCTCTGTTCCCAACCTAGGTATAGTTCCTTATTGCCTCCAGTTGACATAATCTCTCCTATGGTTACACCAAGCAAACATGGGCACTGGGCACTAGGATCACAGAATCTTTAAAGGCCAGTGTAAGTGCCTGAAGGAAATAAAACAAGTACCCAGAAGACAAAGCAATGAGAAATGAGTCTGAAAAGATTAGCAAGGAAGCCGGGCATGATGGCATACATCTGTAATCCCAGCACGTGGAAGACTGAGGCAGGAGGATCACAGTGAGTCCAGGTACAGCCTGGGGTACACAGTGAGTTCAGAACCAGCCTGGGCTACAGAGCGAGACCTTGTCTCAAAAAAAAGAAGAAAAACAAGATTGATGAGGGCTATTTGGTAAAGAAGCACAATAAACAACATGTGCTAGAGAATGATGATAGGAAGAAAGTTAATTTTATAAGATTTGTGATGACTTTGTTTTGCTTATAAGTACTCTGCAAGCAATGTGAAAGACTGATTGTATAAGGTACAGAATACAGGCCTCACCTTTTAAAGGCATTCTGTATATTTATTTCCTTCTTAGTCATTCCTCCTTAATTAGTTACAAATGAAATTGAAGTAAAACTATTTTTTAAATAAAGATTATATACTCTGCCCCTAATTGTTAAGTATAGCTGAGTTAGTGTTTCTTTAAAAAAATCAATTAACCAAGTTGTATTTCATTTTATTTAAAGTATACAAAAGAAAGCCTTCAATGATACTGTCTTTGAGCCAGCTGTTCTCAATTAAAGAAAAAATTAAAAACTAAGATTCCCTATCTCTAAAGTGTACAAAATAAATGATCATCTGTGCAACAAAATTTAGCTTATTCAAAAAAGAGGAAACAGGCTGGAGGAATAGCTCAGTGGTTAAAGTGCTTACCTTGCAAGCTCAAGGCCTTGAGTTCGACTCCCCAGCACCACAAAAAACAGAGATCGGTGGCTCACGTTTGTAATCTCAACACTCGGAAGGCTGAAGAAGGAGGAATGTCATGAGCTCAAGGCCATTTTGGACTACATGTTGAGTTCAGGACTGGCCTAGACTGCAGAGCAAGACCCTGCCTCAAAAAAATAAAAAGAAAGAAAGAAAGAAAGAAAGAAAGAAAAAAAGAAAGAAAGACCAAAATACATCAAGAAGCTGCCGTTAGATAAAGGTATGGATGCAGCAACAACCAGTATGTCTCTTTATCTTTTACAAAGTGATTTTGGAACCTCTTTTCTTATTATTATTAATTTGCACAATAGTGGACTGGGATATAGGTATTGCTATCTCCATTTTACAGATAAAAAAAAAACTAATTGTTTTTGAGACAGTGTCATTGTAGATTCCAAACTGGTCCTGAATTCACTATGTAGCACAGGCTGGACTTGAATTCCAACAATCCTCCTGCCTCAGCCTTCTGAATGCTGGTATTACAGGTGTTTGCCACCATATCCAGGTTATGTGGTGGTGGGGAATTGAACTAAGGGCCTTGCACTTGCTGGTCAAGTGCTTTAACCACTCAGCTAAACCTCCAGCCCAGAAAACTGATTTTTGTCTTATTCTAGAACACTGTCTGGTACACAGCAGGCCCCACTGAAGATGTGTCAAACGGGAAGAGGTAAAGGCTCAAAGAGATTATGTAACTCTGACATTGCCATGTGTCCGTGTTGGAAGAAGATCTCAATCCTAGCTCTTCGGACCCTCAACACTCTTCACAACGTTTCACACTACTGAACAGGAGGAAAAAGGGTAGGGTGACTAAAGACAATCTTAATCTGTTTTACAACTTTCAGAGAACTGGTTAAAATTTGAGAAAGTCCAAATTTAGACATCACAGCCATAGTAACCTTCCTCTGCCCCTGAGTCATGCTGCATGGGCATCCTTCAGTTCAGGGCATCTGCTCCCTTTACTCAGCCTTAAGTCATTTGCTCTTTTGTAACCTACCTCTTCCTGCTGTACTAAAGCAGTATCCAAAGAGCAAGATCAGCCCTTCTCTCTCCGAAGAAGTACTGCAGCTTCTGGTAACCATTTCATCTACCCAGGAAGCAAAAAGAAAGCAGGGCAGTGTCCCCCTGCAAGCATGCAGGTCTCAGAAGACGAAGAGGCTCACAAAGAGTGGGTATGCCATGAAACACACACACACGCGCGCGCCAGAGTGTAGTCCTCTGTCCTGAGACCACTGCATTTAATCATGCTCTCGTTCTATGCAATAGATAAAATCCTGAAAAAGATGTGTATATCAAGTTTTTATAAATTCAAAATTTCAAAAGCAGTGAGGTGTTTACTATTTAAATGGATTTTAGTAAATATTTTCATGAGAAAAACAATCGTTTTTACCAAAAAGTCAGTCATCTAATCTTTATATGGTACAGGGATTGGACCCTAACCCATTGAGCTTTATCACCAGACCATTTTTATTTCTGATTTTGAGATAGGATCTTGCTAAGTTGCTAAAATGCCCAGAATGGGCTTAACTTTTTGTTGGAAAGTTTGGCATTTTTTTGGTAGATAATCTGGGTTTAACTCTAAATACCTCAATTTCACAGGTAGCTACTGTTGGGCAAGTGATTACTTTTCTGAGTTTGCATACTTACTTTTCTATCTACTGCTCAGGATCACCGTGAAGACAAAATAAGACCCACAATATAGATATGCCATGTATACCGTAAAACAATGCCCATGGCAGAAATTGAAAAGTATCATTCAACAACAATTCCATACATGTGTATAAAAGGTCTTAGGTCTGTCAGGGAGACAGGAATTAAACTAAAAATCCTCAATTATCATTTTTCATCAATAAAAACATAGAGAAGATATGACAGAATTAGCCCCTTTTCTGGATGTCACACGGTAGCAATACTGTAAGAAGGACATACTGCATGGAGAGAACCCAAAGATGAGCTTTTCTTTAAAGAAACTGTTTAGTTATTAACATATACTTTTTCTCTCAAAGAGAGTTGTAGGGGTGTGCTCAATATGTAGCTAGCCTTTATTTTTGCTCTCAAATTTTTTAATGTTACAATAAAAAATTTAAAACAAAGCGTTAGTAATTATATATGTATACTAACTACATTATTTTATATGTGACCCAAGACAATTCCTCTTCACTCAAAAAAAAGGGCAAAGAAACGGTAGGCCGCAGATTGGACACACCTGAATTTTCCAGTCATGACACAGAAAAGAACACTAGGCTAAAGTTTGTTTGTTTTTTTTTTTTAAGATGGCACAAAAACTGTAAGATAGAAATAGTGGAAACATCTTGGAGAATGTTGGAAGCACAGTGGTTTACCCAAGAATACACGGAGGCACATTTTTTATAGAACATTTCTAACCATGACATCTTCATTCCCAGAATAACCTGCTTCTGTGTTCCCACAGCACCTTACACAACTAATTACAATGCCATGTTAAAATCCTGTTTAAATACCCATCTTCTCCCCATGCACTGGAAGATCCCAAGAGACCAAATTTGTGCTTGGCACATCCTTATTTCCAGAATGTGGCTTGTGTTAGGTGCTCAAGTACACTGAGCCATATCCCAGTGAAAACCCCTTTGCAAACTTGAAGAGAAGGTATCACATCAGGAAAACTTCCTAGTTAGGCCTCCATTCTTTTTTGCTTAGCAAGGAATTAAAAAGGCTAATGTTACTATAGATCTGAACTTGGAAACAGAAAGATGGTATTTTTAGAGAGGAACATGAAGATAAAAATGAGTTCCAGAAACAAAGGTCATCATATGGTATAGGCCTTACTAACATTATTAGATTGTTGTATTTTGATAACTGGGTCTCCAAGAGTCTATTTCAACCTTTTTTTTATTTTTTGAGACAGGATCTTGCTCTGTGGCCTCGAACGCATAGCAATCTCCCACTTCAGCTTCCCAAGTACTAGTATTACATATATATGAACCACCACATCCCTCTAATTTTTTATGTGGTGCTGGGGGATCAAACCCAGGGCCTTGAGCCCGCTAGGCAAGTGCTCTAATCACTGAAGTATCCCCTCGGCCCCTCAACCATTGAAGATGATCACTTTTGGTAAAACAGTAGTACAAATAAGAAGCAGTACAATTGCTGGTGCGGCTACAGTGTGATATGTTCAGATGGTTTGTTCTTAAGCACCCATGATTACACAACAGGCTTTTTAAAAAACCAAATGCAAGCAGTATTTTTAAGGATAAGGGACTAAGTTTGAGAATATCCTTGAAAAGTGACTTCAGAGTAAAAAAGAAATCATAATGAAAGTCAGATGTTGGGTCTGTGGTCCCATTCTCTTGCAAATTTCCTCTTTGTCCTTGGGTAAATCATTCATCTCTCTGGGCTAGATGAATCCAAGTTCCTTCAGGCTTAAATGCTATAATTACATACAGTCCATGAAAGAGTTAACGATAGAAAAAGATAAAAGTTAGCAAGGTAGAATTTCAAGTAATAAGAATAGAGAGTTATTATGGCATAGTGAAAAAAAATGCTTAGCATGGAGAGTAAAGTTATAGATTCTAGTTCTAGTTACATCATTAACTAGTGGAGTAATCTTGATCAAGTGACTTCTCTTCTTCAGACCAAGATTTTAACATTTATTAAGTCACTCAGATGGTTTTTAAACTATGATATCCCAGAATTCTACAGTACAGACTATTGCTGCTATTAACAATGAAATTGAATGGGATAGGTATGTTTGTGTTAGTCTGAAACATGACACACATATAAAATATTTATCAAGGTGAATCTGTGAACCTCCTTTGAGCTTTCCCCTAAGTTCCAATCCAAATATTTTTAGAACCACTCATAAATACTAGTCACAATGGATTACTGCATTTTGAAAGCCACTATCCATAGTAAGACACCCAAAGGCCGCCCAGAAAAAAAAATGCAGCAAAGAAAAACAGATGCTGCCCACATAATACATTAGTCCAGTATTTTTCTTGTCCCCTTTTCTGCCACTGTATTTTCTTTACGCTACCCACTGTCTAGACTGAGCCAAACTGAACTCAGCTGACTCTAATGTCTTCAAATCTGTTTCAATCTCACGTCTTCCACGAAGCCTTCCGTTCCCACTCTAGTCCACATGCGTCTCTCACTCTTAAGCTGCTCTCATACTACACTGCTGTTGTAAACATGAGATGGGATTTGTAAAGCTCTTGTACTAACATCTGTCATATAGCAACTACTCAATAAATGATAGTACTTAGTGTTGTTGCTGTGCCTGTAGCACTAATCATATATCCTTCAGTCCGTGTATCTCAAATGTAATGTAATTATGAATCACTTGGGGATCTTGTTCAAATGAACGTTCCAACTCAGCAGGTGTACTGTGGATTCCATCACTCAAAAGGCTCCTCCTGGCTGACACCAATGCTGTTGGTCCAAGGACCATATTTTAAACACATATATTGAAAAGTTTTAGTAAATTTTTTTAAAATATATTTATCTTACCTACATCTCTGGAGAGTAAGCTTTTCAAAGGCAGATACACCTTCTCATTTCTCTTAGCAAATATACCTTATAAGGTGTTCAATAAGTATCTGATGACATCAGCAGGTAAGTTGTATGTGCAGTCTCTAGATTAAACGAAAGTTCTTGTGCTGTACTGATTTTCAAATCAAACACATAAATGTGCCAGGATGAAAGACCACTTGGTCACTGGGGTCAGAATCACAGGAATGGAAGCAGAGGAGACTTACTTCTTCACAGAGACAGCATAATACAGTAGGAAACACGGATACACAAACTGGTCCCTGTTCCTTAGTTACACATAAAGATCTTTAAAGTACAATCTTAATTGCACTTCAAATTTAGGTCTGAACTTTAAAAAAAGACAAGCCGTCTGGAAGACTGAGGCAAGAGAATCACAAGTTCAAGCCCAGGGTGGGAAATTCAGTAACTTGACTAGACCCCATCTCCAAAATAAAATAAAAGTGCAGGGGATGGAGCTCCATGAGAAGACCCTAGATTCAACCATCAGTACAAAAAAATATGAATTTTTCTGGAAATATAAAAATTATTATAAGCGCAAGGCCTTGAGTTCCAAGTGCAAAGCCCTGAGTACAACTCCCCAGCACCAAATAAAGCTGGGCATGGTGGTCCACGCCTGTAATCCCAGCACTCGGGAGGCTGAGGCAGGCAGATTGTCTTGAGTCCAAGGCCAGCCTGGGCTACACCAGTGAGTTCAGGACCAGCCTAGGCTACAGAGAAAGACCCTGTCTCAAAAAAAAAAAGTAATAATAATATTATGTATAATGAGCTTCACTTCATTTTTAAGTGGCACACATAAATTCAATGATCCTTTACTGTATAATTAAACACCTCAGGCAACCAATGAAAATACTACTTAAAGAAAAAAAAATCTTCTAATTTTCCCATCAACCTAGTCTGTAGTGAGATCCTCAAATAACATTGCCCACAATTACACTGGTAGAAACCCAAAGGAATCTGTTGCCTATTTTAAGCCTTTCTTTTAAGTCTTCTCTTATTTAAATGTTTATTAAAACCCTTTTTTATTTTGGCATTCTATAATTCAAAAAGGACCAACATACTACTGGAAGATCACACTATGATTTTTCTATCCAAGCACCAGAAAAACAGTATTAGGCATATACAATACCTGCTCACTGGATACTATCTAGGTATATCACGCTATGAAACAAATTTACTAAAATCAGCATTTAGAGCAAAAAACAGTTTTGCAAGTTACTGTGCTTGTCATAAGCAGCACCTGCTCCTCAGTTCCTAGAGACTGTTCAATAAAACCACTGATCAATTTTTAACTCAGTCATTTTCAACAAATGTATGTATACTTTAGAAGAAGACAAACTCTGCAATTCTGGGAATTGCTATTAAGCACAAAAACACCGAAGCACAAAACTGTCGTCAAGCAGTAGAGTCAAACTGAGCTTATGAGTTTTAATAAATCAATGTTATTACCTCAGAGAAAATCAGAAAGCAGTTGGAGTCAGACCACAAGAAAGTGATTTCTATCATCCCCAACAGAACTAGTCAAGGGCAAGGCAAATTCTCTGGTTTATGACAGGCACTCTTCCTACAGAATGCTACTACCCAAGGAGAGAGTCAAGTCTCACTCCGCTGAAGCATTTCTACAACCACAGATCTGCAACTGCCTCCACACATTCATACAAATAATTATCTACCTAACTGTAAGTACCTCGCTAGCAGTTAGACCCAAACAAATGGCTTCAGTGGGATGAAAGATCAGGACACGGTAAACAGAGTCAGGTTCTGGCATGAAGGAATGAAACATCAACATCATTCTTATTTCTGCCCCCTTTTTCAAGACTCATTTTTTTGAGAAGCTTGCTCCAAGAACTCTGGCTTTCACTAAAATTACTGAAATACTAGTCTCTACCAATAATTCTAGATTCCCTTTTATTAACTGTTTCACATATATATTTCATCTCCCAAATTGGAGTGTGAATTCTACAAAAAGCCCCCCCACTACACACTACCTAGCCTCTATTGGGAGCTTGTTACTAATACTACTAATGGTAATACAATAATAGTGAGGAATTACGACATAGAGGAGTAGCAACAGTGTGGTCAAACAGGCCTAAATTCAATTCCTAATACTACCATTTGCTGCGTGTAAGATTGTGAACCCATCACTTACCTTTTCTAAGCCTCAGTCAGGTGGTAAGAATCCAGCGAGCTACCACATGCAGTACCTGCTGGAGTATGGCACATGCTAGATGCTCAATACAGCCGGTTACCTTCCCTCCCCTTGTTAAGCACTTGTTGATTAGAACTCAATTTGGACAGTTCTCCTAGTCTGAGCACTCTCAGACTTTACCCATTATACTCTTCTACCTGCCTTTATCATTTCCTTGCAGAGGTCTTTTCTACTTGACAGTCTTGAAGACAAAAAGACAATCACAAAAGTCACCCCAATGACTCTCCAAAATGGTCACATTAGCAGCCAGCAAGAAGGCATCTGTGCATCCTGCCCACCCGGGGAACCCCTCCTCCAGGTCTCCCACTGAGGGAATGACAAAGAAAGAAGAAGAGAGATTCAATAGCTCTGTGGTCGGTCTCATGGGTACCTCCCTCTTAGGGAACATTCAGTTCAGGCTTCAACCTTGACCCCTGAAAGGAGGTGGGGGAGGGGGACCAACCAGAAACCCCTTCCTCATAATCCTAAAGAAAAATCAGCCCAAATTTCCAGCCTCCTCAAGCCTTTACCAGTCAATCCCACTAGCCAACAAGCTCCCAGGCCAACTTCCCGTTACAGACTTCTTCATTAGTTAATCTTAAATGGATCTCAATCACGCTTTTCCCACAAGCAGAAGTCGTTTCTCCAGCCTTTCCCATTCTAAGTTGGAAAAATACTACATATTCCTTAAAAAAAAAAGATAGAAAATTTTAAGTCTTCTATCTACTACATACTGCATCAAGGTTTCATCTGTGCCTTTGATTTTCTCAGGTCTTCATGTCTCCGCTGCAAAAAAAACCACCATCGCTTCGACCCCCACGTACACACCAAATACGAACAACAAAACCCACACATCCCCTTCCTTGCTCAAAAGCAGGCATTTTATTCCTCTTGAACGGTCTTCAGTCGCCCTCAGAGGGCACCAGCCTGTGCACATCCGGACCACCACATCTGTGCAATGATCCACCCTGGGGTCAATACCTGACATCCGCCTTCAAGGGGTCGGGAAAAATAATAAAAACAAGAACAACAACAATCAGCTTCGCCCTGTCCCCTCCCCAACACCATGAGATGGCACCTTTTCACTGGGCTTTATCACAGGGCCATCTGCAGCACCACGCGTGTATGTTTACGTGGACCCCTTCCTCGCCCTCCTACCCCTATAAAAAACGAAAACTCTTCCTCAGGACCCTCTCCGGCCGCAGACGTGTCTCCCTACAGCACTGGGGGGGGGGGGGCACTGAGGGAAACCCTCACCCCTGGGACCCACCCATCCTCCGTCCCGGGTCCCCAGTCCCCGACCCGTCCCCGCGGACCCCCACGCAGGGACTGGCACCCACAGTCAGCACGAGAAGCGACCCCCACGAGCAGCACCGGCCCGCCCGTCCCCACGCCCCCGTCCGTGTCGGCTGTCCCTCGGTCTCCCTACCCTCGAGGACCCCCGAACCCCGGCGTCGCGAACTCGCGCGCGGACCGACACCCACCGGTGGCGCGCGGCGCGGTCGCCCGAGCGGCCCCGCGGCCCGCCGGGCCGCCCCCGGAGCCCCCGACTCCCGCCCGCGGACGCGCGGGGCCCGGCACCCACCAGTCGGCGTGCGGGGCGTCCACCACGAGCAGCACCTTGGCGCGGCGCGCGGGCGCGGGCGCGGGCGCGTCCACCAGCCCCGCCGAGGCGGCCGTCTGCTTCACAGCCTGGGACAGGGAGCTGAAGAAGCCCCCGGCCGCCGAGGGCGCCGGCGCGGGCGACACGGCGGGCGGCGCGGGCGGGCTGGGCGCGGGCGGGGGCTGCTGGGGCTCGGGCCGCTGCAGGTCGGTCATGTAGCCATTGGGCAGGTTGGCGATGAAGCTGCTGTCCGACAGCCGGCGCCGCAGGAAGTTCATCATCTGGCCGTGGGCGCGCGGGCCGCGGCGCCGAGCGAGGCCGAGCGCGGCGGAGCGGAGCGCGAGCGGAGGCTGAGAAGCGGCTGAGGCGGCCGAGCGCTGCCCGCGGCGCGCCAGCCCAGCCGACAGCCGCGGCGCACGGGGCGGGGCCGGTCGGCGCACGGGGCGGGGCCGCAGGGGCGGGGGCGGGGCCACCCGGAGCACGGGGTGGGGCCAGGGACACAGGGCGGAGCCAGCCGCCGCAAGGGCCCGGCCGACAGTCACCGCGCGCCCGGCCGGCCTCGCGGACTCGGGAAGGGAGGGGTGTCAGGAGAGGTGGGCGTGGCCTGTTGAGGGGCCGCGGGTGGGGCGGGGCTCGGGCGGCCCCGCCCCGCGCCGCAGAGCCGGCCCCGCCCCTTCTGGCCTTGCCGCCCACGCCAAGGGCTCTCCGCCAGCCCGCTCCCAGCTCTGGGGACTTGGGGTGCCGGGAGCCCCGCCTCCTGCCACCCGCGCGCGATGGTGTGACTGAGTGGGGGGGGGGCAGGCCTCCTCCCACCACCGTTTTGGTTGAAGAGAATTTACTAAGAGTCCTGTCCTAGCCGAGATGGAGGCGAAGGAAACCGTCCCACGCCACGGAAGGGAGAAAGGTGCCATCCTCTCTGGGTGACACAGAAGAGCCAGCCCGCACGCGTGTACACAGGCACGCACACACACACACTCTCACACAGTGAGAGAAAAGAACGCCTTTCCCAACGCTAGAGAAAAAGACGCCTTTCCAGGTGGGCGAGAGGAGCGATCGGCCCCCACTTGCACGCGGCTGCGGTGAGGTGACCAGAACGGTCCTGTCCTCCAGGCCGAGGGAGGAAGGCGGCGCCCCACCCTAAGAAGGGCGTCACGTCCCCTCTGCCCTGGGGGAAGGGGGACACAGACGCTCCGCGCTCCTTCTGGAAGGTGTGGGTGCGTGTGGGTGCCCCCCCATATCAACCAGAGGAAAGAAGCAAGCAAAGGCCGGAGACCCCAGAAGAGGGCTGCTCCGGGCTGGAGGAGTAGGACAGCCGCTGGAGCCCTTGCCTAGCAACCTCAAGGCTCTGAATTCGATTCCCCAGCACCGCATAAACTGGGCGTGAAGGCTCACACCCCTAATCCCAGCGCTCAGAAGGCTGAGGCACAAGGATTGCTGTGAGTTTGAGGCCAGCTTGGGCTACATAATGAGATCAAGACCAGAGTGAGACCTTGTGTCAAAAACAGGGGCAGGGGAGCAGCTATCTAAGCCCCTCCTCGTCCCCAGCCTGCTGCCCTGGTGTGCTTGGAGCACCCAGTGCTGTCTGAAGTCTTTCTGCTCCCTCTTCCAGTCTGTCCATCCATGATCACGCCTGCCTTGACCTCCACAGAGGCTTTTCCCACTGGCCCCTCCCTGTGGCACTCTCAGCCTACGGGACCCCTGGAACGCTGCTCACCCCACGTCAGATAACCTGGTTCCCTGTGTTGTACTGGAGTAGATCACAGCCGTCGGAGTTTCTCTCTGGAGTGAGAGGTGGCCAGTGTCTTCCTCGGCTAATCAGAAGGGATAAGTATCATTTTCCAGAGTCTCTGGAGCAAACAGAGCTCTCTTTCCTAGCTACACCAAACACGCTTTTTCTAACTAAATTCTTGACTTTTTAAGTGAGTTGCGGAGGAAACATTGTGCAGCGCTGTTACTCAGCCGCCATCTTGACCGGAAGTCTCCTATGTACAATATTTTTTAAATCATCCAATTAACACAGTTTTTGA
>PVKB01002097.1:304021-321272 GCA_004027205.1 Ctenodactylus gundi
GGGGGGGGGGAGACAAGGCTCAGGCCACGGGAGATGGGTTCAGACAGGCAGAAAGGGGAGAAGGAAATCTAGAGGTGGGGTAACAAAAGCTGTATGAGGGAGCTGGGCGGATGTGTAATTAGACGGCATCACCTTGTTCTGTAAGCCACAGCCATTGCCTGTGTTTTCACATGGCCTGGCACCTGACCTGTCATGTGCCCTCTAGTATTCGTAGGGGAGGCTCACAATTGACTGGGGTAGTGCATAGTAACCCCCTCTTACACTCTGTGGCTTGCCACAATTTCAGTTACCTGTACTCAACTGTGATCTAAAAATATTACATGGAATATTCCAGAAACAAATAATGTGTAAGTTTTCAATTGTACACTAGCAGGGACCTGTACTCTAGGAGGTTGAGGCAGGAGGCTCACAAGCTTGAGTCTAGCCTGGGCAACTTAATGAGACCCTCTCTCAAACATTTTTAAAAACCAGATGTGAGATATAGCTCAAAGAGAAGACCCTAACCACCAAAAAAATTTTTTAAAGTACACTGAGGCAAGTGATGACATCTCCAGCCAGCCCAATGTGGGACATGAATCATCCCTTTGTCCAGGGTGTCCACTACATATATGCTGCCCACAAACTGGTTATTTTGTAGCTGGTTTCCTTTTCATGTTCACTGTCCTGGAACCACAGAGCCTATGTTCACATGACCCTTATTTTACTTAATAACCCCAAACAAACACAAGAATAGTGATGCTAGCCAAAGAGAACACACCTAAGGGAGGTACACTTTTTTTGCAGGTGACTAAAAGTATCTTAAAAAGATCACTGTAGACCAAAATCGAAATCTACTGATCTATTGAATGGTTCAAATGCGACCTATAACTACCAGAAGCACCATGTAAATTCCTACGATACAAAGAAAATTATTGGCCCTTAACTTTTGTTCCATTTGTAAAAGTTAATAACAATTTTCACCAGGCATTCTTTTCAACTGTTGGGTTAAAATAATTAGCATTATCATGACAAAGAGTGAGAAAAGACCAGACCCGAGCATAATCATAGTGGTTGCACGTGCTGGGTGGCCGACATTTTTCCTAGCAGGGATTTCACGCTTTCAGGACCTACACGAAGGGAAGTATACTTTATGTGGAGAGATGAAAAACTGCAGGCCGAGGTTGTTAGATCTACTGTACATTAGACATTTGGAAAGGAAGAATGTTCCCATCTGTGTTATTACAGTGTATTGTCATAATTGTTGTATTTTATTATTAGGTACTGTTAATCTCTTACTGTGCCTAATTTATAAATTAAAATTTATTTTGAGCATGTATGTATAGGAAAGGACACAGTATATATAGGATTAAGTACAGTCCTAGTGTCAGATGTCACTTGGGGATCTGAAATGTGTGTTCCCCAGGCAATTGTACATGGTGGTTAGGGTGGATTTTCAACTTGATTGGTTTTGAGATCTTGACTGAGGGGCATACTTTTAGGTGTGTTTGGATGGGTCACAGAAGCCTGGACTTAGGGCTGTGGCTGGTCCCTGTCCCCCCTGCTGCTGTTCCTGGCTCTGCTTCCCAGCTACCATGTACTAAGCATCTCTGCTCCCCCACATCTTCTTCCATGATGTCTGCCGCAGAGCCAGCATACCATGAGCTGAACCCTGAGCCAATTAAACCTCTCCTTCAATAATCTGTGGGCATTGGTGTGTGTCCTGGAACAAGAAAGCTGACCCGTCCATATATAGGGAATGGCCGCACATGTTAATGTGTTAGTGTCTCTCCAGCTTGTCTTTTTAGAAGCCATACCAGGTGATGGATTCAGTCTCCTGCAACTCTCAGAAGATCTATGAAGCATGATATAACATCTGACACATGTGAATGTCTCCAGCATGGGACCAAGATCAGCACATTCCCAGAGAGTCGCTTAACTTTAGACTCCCTCATGAAAGCCCTTGCAACCCAGAGACCATCAGAAAGGCTTCTCAAATATCCTACTGATGGATTACATTACTTTCTGCTAGGTGGTCGTAAGACTGTTCTTATGGAAGAACAGACAACTTCCCTTTAACTGGGCCCATGTGCTCATCACCAATCACCTTGCACAAGTAGAAGGCTTTCATGTACAGTTGGTACAACTGTGATTCACCACTGTTCACCTACTACAGCAGCACCCACTATGGTCCTGTGGGTCCTCGCCAAGAAACATGTCAGCATCCTGCCTTGATTAGCAATGACTGAGGGTTCTAGGGATCTGTGATGGAAACCATCCCTCTTCCATCCCTGGGATCTAGGTTCCAGACGCCAGTAGACTATGGTATCTATCAGCAATCCCTTTATGTCTTGCCTTTTATCTGGAATTGAAGGGGGAACTGGACTTGGATTCTGGAAATTCTACCAAATGCATAGTTCTGGCATTAGGCTAGCCTCCCTGCCTCCCTTAGAGACCACCCAGCCTTCCCACCTCTGTGTGGAAGGCATTTCTTCCACAGCCACCAGCGCAGGGTCCCTCATCCCTCCACTGTGGGAATCCTGGCTCCTCTCCCAGCAATGGAAGCACCGGGACCCTGATGTTCTTCCTCTAGCATTGTTATCCTCCTGCTGTGTTGTAAACACGGGTAAACATCTGGCAACTTCAGACGAATGAATCCTGCTAAAATCAAGAACCGATTTAAGTGCTTTATTACCTCTCTGATTCCTCCCCCCCTGAGCACTGAACAAGAATGAACGATGGAGAGGTGGCTGGAGGGAGAAGGGCACCAGGAGCACGACTGCAGAACAACCGAGGGGCCCCCGCAGGTGGACCCCAGACGCTTGGTGTACGAGGGAGCCTGGTACACTGCTGCCTAGGGTCCTGTTGGCCTGGGGCATCATCTGGAACCATGCCACGTTGGCTCTAGTGGTTTGGGTCTGTGATTCCCTGAATATAGTAGAATACCTGTGGACTCCAGGTGCTGTCAGGAAGTGGGGCCTGGTTGGGAGGGACAGATCAGTGGGACAGGACCTGGAAGGACAAACGCTAGCTCCACCCTCCCATGCCATGAACGGCTTGTCCTCCTCGTGGTCCTCTGCCGTGTGTTTCCACCATTGCCAACTGCCCATGGTGGACTGAGACCTTCTGAGACAGTGGGCTAAAGTAAACCTTTCTTCTTTCGAGTTGTAAGTATTGAGTAATGTGTCCCAGCCCCAAAAAAGTAACTAAGACAGTATTTGTTCTCTTCCCAGGGTTCAGGACCCCACTCTGACTCATTTAGTCCAGGGAAGTGACCACCAACCGTTTTGGTACCAGGGACTGAGACTGCTGATCTGACTGAGGCGGAGCTCAGGTGGCAGCATGGGTGCTGGGGAGCAGCTATAAATACAGATGAAGCTTCACATACTCACCTGTCACTCACCTCCTGCTGCATGGCCCAGTTTCTAACAGGCCCGGGCCAGGTTTGGACACCCTTGCTCTAAGGAGAGGTTGAAAGAGTGGGATTCAGGAACTGTGCATTCTAGCCTGTACCATCATTGTCACATTTGCCATTTTCAACAACACCCTCCTCGGGTGTCTGTCTGGGCTTCGTGTGCAAACAGGAAACAGTAGTGTCTGCCTGCCTCAGCCTCTCGCAAGATCATCTGAGAGGCATTTTGGGAGTGATAAATTTTTACCCACGCTGCCTCCTGTGCCATTTTGTTACCTGCGACTGGACAGCCCAGCCGACTTGTAAGTGGGCCTTTTTGACTATACCACTGTCAGCCCCTTAAACCCTTCCTTGTCCACCTTTCTGTAGAGTCAGCAGAGGACGCCAGGCCCCGAACATGCCATTCCCAGAGGTGTCCATGTCCACTGGGCTGGTTTGCTGTAAGTAAGAATAACACATGGGTAGGTCAGTTCCTAAACCCACCTGGTGTTGACTGTGTGTCTTTGAGCAAGTCATGCCCAGCCTCCATTTCCTCACCTGTGAAAGAATGAGATTGTTATGAGTACGTTGAAGGCCCCTGGGGGAGACTGAATAAGATATGTGAGTGTGTTTTCATATGCTGCAAAGCACTATGCAAATATTGGCTATGACCATTTGGGTTTCCCGTGGTGTCACAGAGCTCGCCACATTGCAACTAAAACACAAAAAAGGTGACCACCTCCTCCCACCATGAATTTATCTCAGTGAGAATTCAGGCAGGTGCATGCAGTTCTGGTAATTCTCAAGCTCAGTCAGAGAGACTAAAATGAATGCAAAAAACCACTAATGGCTGCTCCCTCCTGGGTGACCTTGAGCAAGGCCTGTTCCATCTCCAGGCCTGGAAGCGAGGGGGAGGGAATGCAACCCAGCACTTGCCAGAGCTGGTGCTGCAAGAGTCCCCATGGCCATCTGTGAAATCTCAAGAGATGCCACTAGGCTGAGCTGGGGACAGGCCGCGGCCGGGCTAGGACCAAACACCTCCGGCTAGTAGGTAGATTTCGGGAACCGGAGAGAAGCATTGGGGGATGGGAATGTCAGTTCTAAGTTAAAGTCCTGACTAAGGCAGTCACAGATGGTCACCATGCCGAGTCTGCGTTTCTCTGACAGCCCTTGGGACTCAAGAATAACCAGGAAAGACCGACCACAAGCTGCCATCTGCTATCTCATTTAGTCCCCCACAAGGGACATGCTAAAGAACCCCTTTTTACTGGAGAAATAAAGCAGATTTAGGGTAAAATCTTAGAACCAAAAATGCTGCAGAGCCAACAGGCAGATGTGGCTGGCTGCAAAGGCCATGGAATCCCGCTAGGATCTGCCAACAGGCCCCAAGGAGAGAAGCCAGCCACAGGTGGTGCACCTGGTTAACACGTGTTCGGGGCATCTTCAGGACAAACAGCGAGCTCCCCTCTCCCGCTCTCCCCGTAAGGTTTTCTGCCACCTCTCTGAGCCCGGCTGGCACAGGTGGGGCACTGGGAGGCTGCTTCACAGGCACTCCTACTGCGGAAACAAGCCAGCTTCCAGCAAGAAGCTAGCTGGTCAGGCGCCCCACCCCAGGAACCCCACTCCTGGTTTCACCCAGCCGGCACCGCAGAGCAGCCTGGCCTCTCGCAGGATGCTGGTGTGTGGCCGGTTGCCATGGTGACAGAGGAGCATCTCCAGCAGGCACACGTGAGCGGAGCAGAGCAGGTTTCCCCGCCTAGGAGCCTGGGAGGATGTGTCAGCAGTTGTTTTGCCGCAACACCCCGGAGCTGCTTCACAGAGAAGCCCCCTCCTGGGAGCGCTGTGCCCGCACCGGAGGCAGGGTGCATCTCCGGGCACCGACCGGCCCGCCCAGAGGCAGCCTTCCTGCCGATCCAGGGGTCCCTGCCGCACACGGTGCCCGCTAAGAGGAAGAAGAGGTGTTTGCAGAGTCCGTAGGCAGCGCCCAGCACCCCTGTCCTTCAGGGCCACTCCTACCTGTGGGCCGGCAGGATCCCCAGAGTCACGCTCGGGATTTATTCTCTGTCCCAGCCACTAGTTAGCAGGGTGATACCACATCGTTTCTTTACTAAGACTCAGTTTACTTATTACCTAGAAAGCGGGTTGAGTCTCCTTGTTTGCAGAGTTGTTACAAACTATGTGTAAATAGTTCCCAGTACCAAGTCAGGCACAGGGTAGGAACAGATTCACCCTAGAAATTATTTTAAAGAGAGTAACTCGATGACACAGGTTCTGGTTTGGAGACAGGCTGAGACATACATTTGAATTCCTGACTCCTCACCAGCAGTGGGTAGCTCTGCAACGCGCTGCAGTCAGTTTTCTTTGGAGCCTGTTTCTTTGGGTTTAAAGCAAAGGCGCTGGGATAACCAAGGAGACTCGGTGCGAAGATGACGTTTCAAAAGGACACTGGTGGGAGCTCTGCGGGAATATGAGGATCCTGATGAAGAGAAAGAAAAGGTCGCCCTCTTCTGCACTAGTGAAATGGCGCGTCATGTCACGCCACGCTACTGGGCGCCTGTGTGGAGCACTGTCACGCGGGGCTGAGTCCGGAGGCACGCGTGACACGATCACTCTCATTTACTCCTAGCAACATCCCTCATCGGGCAGAGAGGGCTTCGGGCAACTCATTTGCAAGCCGCAAATTGAAAGTCAGCACGTGCCAACCCTGCCCTGCCTGCGTGGCCCCTTGCTGTAGGAGTCCTGCATGGTCGTCCCCAGAAAAAAGGCCCTCCCGGTGCCCGTACCGGCTTGAGACAGATGGCCACGTGTCTTCTCTTGAAAACAGACTGCTGCGGGGACCTGAGAAAACCGGGTCACCACCCAAGGACTCATCTTTACCTGTTGTCCTTTCCAGTGTGCTTCTGCCCAAAAGCCCGTCGGTCCTCCCACTGTCCCTCCCCTCTGCACAAGTGGTGGCAGGCCTGACACCTGGTTGGCTTGCCCGTCCGACTCCTGGTCAAGAGCAAGTCAGTGCTCCTAGTTCCTGGTTTTTATCTCCTCCCTATGCTGCCTGCGTCAAGAGAAAGTCTGCTCCAAAATAGCATCTGGTCCATTGGAGGCAGCCTGACAGCAGGCCGCCTGCCAGCACCCTCCTTTCCTGGCGGACAGAAGGCATCCCCCATCCAATTATCCGAGCGTCTTCTTGCTCGATGATTCAGCCAACCTCTCCATCATGAGCCAGCCCTGAGCAGCCCGAAGTCACCTTGAACCGGTTGATGGCAGCGGAGACCGAGCACGTTGGCCTGCTTCCTCGCTTCGGTTGTGCCGGGAGGGGTCTCGCTCTTGTCTGAACACGTGAGGAAACGGAAGCTCAGAGAGGGAAGAGAAAATTTCCCCAAAGCTACACAGCCTGTCACAGAAGAGCTGAGATTCAAGCTCCGGCTCCCGGCTTTAGAGGAAGAGTTGGATGTTGACCAGCCATTTGCTTTTCCCGTGGACTGTGGTGAATGCTGAGAAAGTTTAGGGGGACTGAACAGCATGGCAGCCGAAGGTCCCAGAAAAGCAGCTCCCATGTTATCTGGTGTGGGCCAAGCCCATGCCCAGAATCTTCCCTCTGCTGGGCAAGCCTCTCCCCACGCCTAACAGCATGGGCAGCGGAGCAGCCAGACGCTGCGGCAAGCAGAGGTGCTCTGGAATCTGGCTATACCCTGTGCAGGATCTCAGGGGACTTACCTGTCTCCCTGACACACATTAGCTTCTACCTCACAGTGGTGTCATGGGGACGTGGCCTCACAGGGCCAGGCATGGTGCCTTACGGTGAGCAGGCGCTCACGGTTCTAACCCAGGCCCTGTTGCTTCTGGGAAGCCCTCCCCACTTGCCTCCCCTCTCCATGCTCTGGCCATAATTCATTCATCTTTTTCCTTCTTCATCCAGCGAACACTGACAACACACAAATGACTTGGTCATAGTACTCAGCGCACTACGCTGTCATAACTGGGCCGCGTTCTAGTTCCCTCAGTAGACTGGGCTCTTTGGGAGACCAGAGATAGTGCCTGAGTCATCTGTGTGTCTTAAATGCCTCTTCCAGGGCCTGGCAACAGGAAGGAGAGAGAGAGAGAGAGAGAGAGAGAGAGAGAGAGAGAGAGAGAGAGAGAGAGGGAGGAAGGGGAGAGGGAGCTAGACAGAGTAAGCACAGAAGAAGGAAAGCCTGCTCCACAACACTCCCACACCTGCACACCTACCCGCCGGGCAGAAGCCGCCCCTGGCCCCAGGCAGGCCCCCTTGGCACATGCCTCCTGCTCCCCCACGGCCAGAAGCCACCAGACTGCAAACCCACAAGTCTCGGAGGAGCTTGGAACCCTGAGTGGGGCAGGCAGGTGACGAGGGGGCAGGCACGGCTGTGGAAAGGAAATTTCCACCTGTGCTCACTGCTGGTCATGGAGACAGACTGCAGCCCCAGGCCTGGCAACAGTGCCCACGGGAGCTGTTGGGTATCTGAGCTCCGCCCAGCCCAGGCACTGCAGCCCCAGCGACAGCTCCCCCTGGCAGGCAACAAAGCAGCTACAGACACAGCAGGAAGCAGGTGGCTCCCTGGCGCAGGGAGGGGGGTGTGGAGCTCTGCAGTGCAGGAACCTGGAGCCCAGCCCTGGGTGCAAGGCCCAGGACAGATGACAGGAGGTCCTCTTCCCCCTGGCTCCCCAGACAGCGCCCCTGCCCACCACCAAACCTCCTGGGGACTTTTTAAAGTTCCATTCAAATCTCTATCCCTAACCCTTCTCTACAGGGAAAGTATCTCATGACGAGGTGTTCAGGGGCTCCATCTAACCCTTCCGCACATCGCCCAGCCCTCCTGGGGTTGCCCTCGGCCTCCTCTCCTTCCTGCTCCCACACATGCCTCGTCTGTCTCTGTCTGACACACCTTTGTGCCCTTGCTCTGTGGCGTTTTCATTCTGGCATGTGATTTTCCATGTTCCCCTCTCTCCAGACAGTGGCTTCTCGGGGCAAGAAGTGTGACTTACCTGTTTCTGTGCCCTAGCTCCCAGACAACAGACAACAGGTGCTCATTAAACACCAGTAATGTGCAGGGCTCAGTGTCACAGGCCTGTCACACCACTCTGGGAAGCTGAGCAGGAAGACTGCAAGTTCCACCCCAACCTGGGCAAGGGAGAGACTTAGTGAGACCCTGTCTGAAAATCAAAACCAAAAGGTGGGCTGGGGGTGTAGCTAATTGTGAAGGCCCTGGGCTCGGTCCCCAGTACTAAAATCAATGGACCGATCAGGATTGCCTTAGAATGTTGACAAACAGCAAATAATCCTAATACCACCTGAAGAACAGTTAAAGGGCTTTTCTTGGAGTACTTCAAAATCCACTTTCCTGGGAGGGCACTGGACAACTTGCTGTCTCTCATAATTTGGGGGAAAACAGGGTTATGTATAATACTGAATGCTACTGCAATTTTTCTCAAGGTGACCGGCTGTCAGGACACCGAACATTAATCTGTCCAGAGTCTCAGATTGGAGCCATGTGAGTTTAATTTGCGACATTTTGCTCTGCCGTGGTCACCTCATAGTGAATTAAAAGGTGTTAGTTTCCTACAGACTGGTAGTTTTTCGTAATACCTGTGACATCATATCCCCAGCATCCACCCTACTTGCTATGTAGACAGACAGGACGTTCCCTTGGGCAGAGCCCTCCGAGGTCACCTGTCTCCGGGAACTGTATCTCGTCCACACTAGAGGACAGGAACTGGAATCCAGGCCAAATCTGAAGTGAAGTCCCCCGAGATGACACACTGGGGCTATGCAGCCAGGAATTGTCGAGTTCACGTTGTTGCCAAAACAACTTCCAGGTAGCAAAGATGAGGGAAGGAATACACCATAAGTAACAGCAACAAGCTCACAAACTTAGCGAGATGTGTGCCAAGTCTTCAGAGAGAAAATTAACAACAGGGAGACAACCAAGAGTATCATGAAAAAGGAACATGGTGTCCTTGGGTAGAACGCTGCGATTCATAAAGATGGGATTTCCTCCCCCCAAATTAATGTGGAAATGGAATGCAGTTCAAACAGGAAAAAACCTGGCAGATTTTAGGGGTTGAAGAGACCAAATGACTCGGAAATCCGTATGTGAAAAACGAGCAAGGCGGAAATGTCCAGAATTCTGAAAAGGGACAGTAGAAAGACCAGGGCTGGCGGGACCACGGTAGAACTCAGGCTCATAGTCAGAGACCGGAACTTAACAGTGTGGCGCATCCAGTGCTAACCCAGTAAAGGGAAACGTGACAAACCCTGAGTTGTCGCCAAGCCCAGGCTAGCGTAACTGTGGCCTCTCAAGCCAGCGGAGAGCAGCGTGATCCAATAAATGTTGAGATGACTAGACTGTTACCTCGGGAAGCGCTTAAATTAGGGCCATATCTCACCCATTACATGGAAAAATTTCCAGAGGGATCAAAACCAAAATAGTCACAGAAGAAAATGTACAAAATTCCATTTTATAGCCTTAGAGGAAGGAAAGGCTGTCTGAGAATGATATATTGCAGAAATCATGCATTTTAAAATTGACAAATTTTATTACCATAATGTTTCTCCTTGGAAAAAGAACTTTCATAAATTCAAAAGGCAAAAGGCAACCTGGGAAAAGTACAAGCCATCGTACCACAGGGATAGAACAAGTTCTTCATATATAAGAAAACATTCCTCCGTTTCAATAAGAATAAAAGTCTAGGAACACAGCAAAGTATGTAATGGACAGGAAAGGCCGGGAACGCAAATGCCATCCAAACCTAAACATGAAAAAAGAGAGCCAGACGCCAGGGCTTGTTCCCAGAGGAAAACATGCTGGAAGACTGGTCTGCAATGATGGGACCCGTAAGAGGCGGGACTTAGCGGAAGGGGATTAGCTCCCTGGGAGTACTGACCTGGAAGGAATTACTGCAGTTCTGGAAGGACACATTAACTGCCCAGAAAGTAAGTTGTCACAAAAACAGCAGACTCAGCCAGACATGGGGTGTAGGCCTGTCAGCCCAGCACTCTGAGAGGCTGAGGCAGGAAGATCCCAAGTTGACAACTTAAGTGACTTAGATCCTGACTCAAAATTTTAAAAGTAAAAAATAAATAAATAAATAAACTGGGTAATGCACTGAGTGGTAGCACACCCCTGGATTTAATCCCTTGTAACTCCCCACCAAAGCCTTGGCCCCCTAGTCCTTTAGAGACAGTGTTTCCCCCTGTAGTCCAGGCGGTCTTGAACTCTCTGGGTAGCCCGGATTAGCCTTGAGCCGAAGGCAATCCTCCTGCCTCAGCCCCTGGAGTGCTAGGATCACAGGCATGTGCCACCAACCCACCCACCTCACCCCCACCATGGGGCAAGAGAACTGAATTCAGGGCCTTGCCCTTTCTAGGCAGGTGCCTTAGCCACTGTGCCCTTCCTCCAGTCCCTGGCTCCCCGTCTTGCATACGCTCCCACTGTGTGACGCCCCCCACTGCGAGGTTCTCACCAGGAGCTGAGCCCATGGTGCTGCCCAACCCGGGACTTTCTGCCTCCCGAACTGAGCTAAATAAACTTCGCCCTCCCTGTGCAGGCCCGGCCTCAGCGGTTCTGTTCATAGCAACAGAGAACAGCCCATTGCCCTGGGCAACAGGGGAGACACCGGCCTGGCCTTTTGGGCCTCAGGGCCACCACCTGCCTGTACTGCCTACTTCAGAAAGAGCAAAAGATGTGTTCCTATGACCGGGGACCCAGGGACCCACCTGAAAGGACAGCTGCGGGCATCCATCGTGCTGGGAACCATCAGCCATGAAAATTGACGAGGGAGAGAGCCAGGAGAGCTGAGCACAGAGGGGCGGTGCGGGGGCAGGGAGCAAGGGCCGGGCTGGCAGAGGGGCAGGCTGCGTGGAGGCGGGGCTGGGGAGGGCCGGCGGGGCAGGCAGGTGCGGCCGGCCGGCCTGCCAGGGGATGATGTGGCCCAGGCCTTCCATGTCCGGACCCTGACCTCATTTGGGCCCTGTGACATTGGCAGCTGACCTCACTTCTGCGACCCTCAGCGTCCTCGTCTGTGAAGCGGGAGTCACCACGGTCACAGTGCCCAGCGACATCCGGTGTGCAGGAAGCACAGGAAGGAGCCTTGCGTGTCCCAGGAAGAGTGACAGCTGGGTGGCATCTGAGTGTCTGTGCAGGACAACCACGGGCCTGGGCCCCCCGGCCGCCCTTCATAACTGCAAGGCCGCAGCGCCGCTTCCTGCTAGAAGTCACATTTCTTCAGCCTGCGCAAGCTCTGGTCCTGGCTCCTCTTGGAAAATTCCATTAAGGCCTAACTATGCGATCTATAATCGCTGCTTGATGCGGTCTGCATTAAGAGTTCAGTGTTTGCGTTTTGCACGGTGCCACGGCCAACCCCCTACTGGACCTGTGGACAAGGACCTCCTGCCCTCGTGCCACGGTCCTGCCAGACCTTAACAGCCAGCTGTAAAAGGAGGCTGATGCCCTGGGCTGTCCTGGAGGCTTGTGGATGCCCCCTGTCCCCCAATCCTGACCGCCCTGCTCGATCCTATCTCCCACCTGAACCTCCAGCTCTGCTCCCTGGCTTTGACTTCTACCACAGCTCCTCAGTCCAGCCACGAGGACAGTTGTCTGTTTACTGAGAATAAATAGCCATTCTTGGGCTCAGGCAGGCTACGGTGGTCACGACGACCGCTCTGCTGCCTCCTCGGAACCTGGCGAGTCAGCGACTGGGCGTCTCCCTCTTCTCTTCAGTGTGCCCGTCACTGCCAGGTGCTTCCAGCCGTTCTCTTGATCAGGTGACCTGGGTGAACAGACTTTTTTGGACGCTTCAGGCACACGATCTTGAGCACAAAATGAATTGCCACCCACTCGTCTTATTTTCAGCACTGGGCATTGAATCCAGGATTCAATCCAGGATGCACCGAGCTACATCCTTAGCATTTTTTTTTTTTTTTGAGACAGTGTCTCATTAAGTCGCTAAGTTGCCCAGGCTGGGTCATGCAATCGTTCTGCTCAGCCCCCCAGTGTGCTGGGATCATAGCTGTGTTCCACCTCGCCTGACTGCAGTTGACTTTTCTTACAGGTCAGTGTGCTCCCACCAGAACCTTGAGGTGGTCCAGGGTAGCCTGGCCTGGCTGAGGCTTTGGGGCAGCAGGTCCAGGGTGGCAGGGTCCAGGAAGGAGGCCCACAGGTGGGTTAGTGTTTGTCTGCTTACAGGGCCAGGTACTTTGACTTGTTTCTGTAGAAATAAAGACAAATGTGGTTACCCTCATAGCACAAAGCCTCCACCTTCTGGCCCAGGGGTACCTGCATAGCCATGATGGTCACCAGGTGGCCCAGGACAGCCTGGGTAGGAGAGGCCTGGGAAGGGGTGGGGGGCGTGCCAGAAACCATCCCAACAGCCACTCTCAGCACAGCCAAAGGATGTGCTTTCCCCCAGCGTCTCTGGGCCGGGCCTCCCGGAAACAGTCCTGCCAGGAGCTCCAGGGCGCAGAAGCTTGGAGAAGGCGAGGGGCTGTGCTTGAGGTCGCCACGCCCACACGCAGCAGAGCAAGGATGCCAACCTGGGCATTTCTGGCTCTTCAACCCACTTTCTGCTCACAGAAGAAAACTGATTTCTCCAGGATTGATTAGGTGATTGATTTATTGGTTGGTTTTGCCATGTTGGGGATTAAGCCTGGGGCCTTCGCATGAGCTACATCCTGAGCCCTTTTTATTTTTATTTTTATTTTGAGACAGAGTCTCAGTGAATTGCTAAATTGCCCAGGCTGGCCTTGAACTTTGCAACCCTCCTTCCTCAGCCTCCAGAGGGCTGGGATGACAGGCTGGGATGTTACCATGCCCGACTTCCAGTTTTTACTTTGATCACCTTCTTGTCTTTTGGCATCAGGGGCCTGATGACAAGGGACCTGCTATCTCCCAGGCTGGAGGGATTGTGTCAAACCCACCAATTGTACGTGTGTCTGCCAGTGGTCAGGGCTCTGACCCTTCCCTGGGATTTTCTCTATGATCCGCTGTGTCCACCAACCTGCTGCTGTCCCCATGCCGAGCTCAACCGGAGCACACTGCGACAGAGAAGCTCTCAGGAGATTCCCGGGGACAGAGCCACGGGCGCCACTGCCTCTCACTAAATTCCACGGTGGCGGGATCCCCATCTTCCCAGTCTGAGTCATCGGTGGAAAAGCACCCATTTGTTTAAATGAACGTACCCTCTAAAGCTAGCTCTGATAAACTTGGATCTGTAACTGAGAGCTCTCAAAGCGACAAAGTGGGTAACTTCTGCACTAGCTGTCAGAAGCGTGGTAATTGGGGAAAAATTAGCTTGCCGCATCAGCTGTATTGCACTGTTACGTAAACTGTTTTTCTCTCCTCTGCTCTCTCCCAAGGTAAGAAAAGGACCCTGTTAGCCGCCACCTGGGAGGTCCTGGCAGGGGGACACCTGGCCTGCAAGCTCCATGGGGCTAAGGCAGGAGCGAGGCCACGGCCTCCCTGGGAGGACAAGGGCACAGGAAGGACAGCGGAGGCTCATCCACTGGTGGCCTTCCCGCGGCGACCACAGCGGAACAGAGAGGCCGAGGGCGGGAGGAGTCTCTGGGAGGGTGTCGTTGTCACTGTTGCTGAAACATGTCCACACAGAGAGGCTTTAGGAGGCTTCACTGGAGTGAGAAGAGCTCAGGAGAGTTCACAAATACCATCTGCCTGTCCCTTGCCTGTCCTGCCCTTCCGTCTCACCTGGCTGACCGCAATCCCCACTGAGGGCAATGTTAGCAGGCAGAGTGGGGGGTGGAGGGAGACAGTGATCTTTCTCAAGGTCACAGAACAAGGAGGTGGCTTAGCCAGGTGTGGTGGCAGAGGCCTGTAGTCCTAACACTCTGGAGGCTGAGGCAGGAAGATCACACATTTGATCCCAGCCTGGGAAACTTAGTAAGACCCTTTCTCAAAATCAAAACTAAAAAAACATATCATGGTGCAAGAGCCCTGGGCTCTATTTCTAGCACTGGAAAAAAAAAAAATCAGGGCTGGGGCTGGAGGAATGAATGGCAGAGTGGCTAAAGTGCTCGCCTTACAAGCGCAAGGCCCTCAATTCGATTCCCTAGCACTACATAAAGCTGGGCATGGTGGCACATGCCAATGATCCCGACACTCAGGAGGCTGAGGCAGGAGGATTGTCCTGAGTCCAGAGCCAACCTAGGCTACATAGTGAGTTCAGGACACACCTGGGCTACAGAGCAAGACCCTGTCTCAAAAAAGTAGAGAGGTGACTTGTCATCCAGGTCCTCAGATCCCCCATTTTCATCTTCCGCTTTTTCTGCTCCCTCCCCCCTTGGATTCACCTCTGTCCTCTCCTGCTCTCTCTCTCTCTCTCTCTCTCTCTCTCTCTCTCTCTCTCACACACACACACACACACACACACTTCCCCTAAAAGATACTGAAAGCCACTTCTGAGGGCTGGAGCAGGGAGACAAGGCTGCCTGAGATGGGGGCTCCCATGGACAAGGACAGAGCTTCCGAGACCCTCCGGCAGGGGCAATCGCAGCTGATGAATGGAGTCTCCCAGGGCCAAGGTTGTCCCCACCGCGAACACCAACCCCCTGCACCGTGGGCAGACCCGCAGGGCCACCTGTGTGGGCGTGAGGAGCGGGCAGCACGTGGGGGACTGAGGCTGGGCCCCGCGCCTCTAGCTGGACACGGAGTTCTCAGCGGTGGGAGGGCTGCAGCTTGGCGAGCAGGGACCAGGGGTGGGATGCTGGCACTGTGACTTAGGAGGTATGATCAAAAAGTAGGGTAGATGTTTGGATTTCTTTAAATTAGTACAGTAAAACATATTACCATGATTCCCCCTCAAAATATCCCTCCGGTCCTTCCACCACACTTATCCCAGCACTCTTGCCACTTTTTTTTTCTTTTGAGATGGGGTCTTGCTCTGTAGCTGGACGGTACTTGGGTCCTGCGTGTCCTCTCTCCTGAGTGTCTAATTGCGCTGTCACGGCTGCCTCGAAGTCTAGAACTGACTCAAAACACTTCCCTTTCACAGTCATTTTGACTTCGGGGACACATCAGAGGTCACAGGGTGCCAGATCCGGTGACGAGGGCAGATGGGGACCCAGGGCCATGTTTTTATGAGGCCGCCTTTCCCCTGCGTGGCCCTTGGCAGCAGAGTTCACCGCATCTGCGATCACACCCTATAAAGGCACTCAGGAAAGAGGACTTCCAGAACTGCTTCGGAGCGGCAGGGCTGGTGGGAGAAACGTGGCCAGAGGAGGCAGAATATCGGGGCAGGGGCTGGGGTTCCGGGCAATGTGTACTAAGTGTTAAAATTTACACCACCCCCATTTGCTCTGATTACGCCTTGCCCTCCGGGGGCGGCGCGTGGCGGCTCGCTGACCCCTATGTGCTTTGCCTCCTCCATCTGTTAATGAGAACTGAGAGAACCCACCTCCGAGGTGTCCGGCCAGGCCCCAGGGCCGCGGTAACAGCCGGCGCCTCCTGTTACAGGGTGACCAGCTCCTCCTCCCCCATCTGCCTGTCACCTGTGGACATTCCTGAACATCCTTCCAATAAAGCTTGAGGCCGAGCCTTTGCTTTCTGCTATTCGCCTCTCTGACCAGCTTCAGAGAGACCAGTCTGGCAAGAGAAGACAGCGGTTCTCTTCTTAAACAAATGGAGCCTGACTGTTCCAACATTCCACCCCAGCATCGATGAGTCATCAGAATTAGTTGAGTTTGGTAGTGAAAGAAGCAAATTATCCTCCTTACGTTTTGTTGTTGTTTGTTTTTGAGACAGGGTCTTGCTCTGCAGCACAGGCTGGTCCTGCCTGAGCTCACAATGTAGCCCAGGCTGGCCTCAAGCTCACAGCAATCCTCCTGCTTAAGCCTCCTCAGCGCTGGGATTACAGGCATGTGCCACCACGCCTGGCTCATGTGGTGCTGGGAAATTGAACTCAAGGCCTTCTGCTTGCTAAGCAAGTGCTCTAGCCACTGAGCAACACCCCAGCCCTCTTCTCTCCTTGATGAAGAAATACAGATCTGCCAAGGGGAAAGAAACCCTCCTGACTCTGCCTCTAGTTACCCAAACCAGGCACCTTGAAGGCATCTCGATTTCTGCACACATCAGAACAATCTCTTGGCCTTTTCTGTTTGACCTTGGACTCTGGAGTCTCCCTTGGCCACACCCTGATCCTCAGTATACAGATGTCAGCTGAGTCAGAACCTGCACGTTAGCAAGCCATCCCTGGGCAACTCACAGAGGCCCTGAAGCGCTGGACGGGTCAGGAGGGGGCTGGATCCACAAGGGCCACCAGGCTGCTGTGCTCACTGGTTTGGCCTGTCCCCTGCCACGTGTCTAGTGGCTCCTCCCATCTACTCTTGCTTCCGGCCGAGCCTTCTCCCAATCCAGCCTTGAGTTTGCCAAGCGGAGAATCTTCCTGAGGTACATTTTGGCATGTCCCTTCCCTGCTGGAAACTCTGGGAATCGACTTTGTTTTTGCAGCACAGGGACAGCGACAGTCATGCTATTGTTGCCACAGCGCTACATGGTGTGTTGTAGCGTGGTGGTGTGATTATGGTTGATACCTTTCCTCGCTTGAGATTTTCTTTTCTTTTTTTTTCTTTTTCTTCTTTTCTCTCTCAGCACTGGTGTTGACCCTAGGGCCTTCTCCCCTGAGCTACATCCCTGGCCCTTTTTTCTTTTGAGAAAATTACTGCATTGCCCAGGGCGGGCTCCAACTTGAGATCCTCCTGTCTCAGCCTGCCAGATGTAGGCCGCCATGCCCAGCTCTCTCTCCTGCTGTTAACAGAAGGCGCAGGTGGCTTCCCGCAGTCTCAGACCTCTCGGCAACCCGAAGTCAATCCTCTCAAAACTGACCCAGAAGATCCTCTCGAAACTGGAGTTAGCGATGTAAGGA